>CAUYON010076965.1:0-29701 GCA_963573935.1 Arctocebus calabarensis
CTTTATATAGTGATCAAGAAAATGCCATGAAGGCTATCTGTAACAGTACGATCAAAACATTTCTGAATGTATATGAATAGTGCCCTATGATTGCACCAATGTACAGAATTATGATTCAATAAAATTATAAAAAAAAAAAAAAGAAAAGGGATTTTGCGAAATAAATAAATAAATAAATGGTGCAGGTGGTGATGTGCTTTTCAAGGTGATCTTTCATTTCCCACGTAGATACCCACACTTGAACAACCCCCTAGGCTGGGTTTGAACCCACCACCGCCGGTATATGGTGTCCTACTCCTTAAGCCACAGGCGCCACCCTGTCTAGTCATTTTTTTCTTATCACCTGTTACCTTTTGAAACTATATTTCACTAAAGTTTCTTCCAAGGAGATTCACACCAAGGTGTAAGAAACCAATAATAACTTCACAATGCTTCTGTGCTCATAGTTTCCAAATGTTAGCTGCAAACAATGTACTGGGTACGATGGATTGTCTGGAAGTGGAGCTCCCTATACTTCAATCCTTAGGATACCTACCTGGACGGAAAAACGCCCCCTACAGATTTATCTTTTTCTTACGTCCAGTGCAAACTTTAAGGCACTTCCTTACTGGTGCTTTTGCTGAAATTGGTACTAACGGTACTGTAGATTTTTATTATTTTGTGTAACCACTTGTTAACATAAGCCACATTTTTAATGCATAATTCTAAAACTCTGAGGGTATGAGAGGAACTTGAGGATATCACCCAAAGTGAGTTTTAAGTTCAATCATGCCTTCACTAATTCATGTAACTTGTTTTAAGTTATCTATGTTGCAGGAATTGGATTAGGTGCTGAATTATGAAAGCTGACCAGAACTCTGTCCTTGCCCTCAAGGTCACCAAGCTGTTACTATAATTACTGCGTCATGTGACTCCTCCTATCTCATGACTACCAGCAGTAACCAGAAACAAAAACCATAAAACAGCAACAGCAAACAGCAGGTATGGAGTCTGTATTGCATGACCATCACTGTAAGTATTTTGATAAGCACAGTAGCTTGTTAAGAGTTACTAACCTTAATTTTCTCTGTGATAGAAAAGGAAATTCCGACTCTGAGAGCTGAATTAACCTTTCCAGGTTACTTCAGTTAATAATGTGCCATGGCACAATAAATTGAGTAAGATTAAATGTGGTTAGTCAGCTAGCTAATGGACATAACTGATTCACATAAATATTTCACATTGGTTATGACAATGATGGCCGGGAAACTACCCATATTGCCTGATGGTCAGGGTGGCGGGGTACATCAAGGAAAACTTCACCAGGGAAGTGAGTTTACAGAAAGAATATTTATTTCCTATATGGAGAAGGGTGTATGCTACGGGAGGAGGGAGGATGTGGTAGAAAAGGAAAACTTAAGCCAAGGAACTGTGGTAAAAACACTTCTCACATGAAGGGTGAGGAAGATGAGGATGAGGCTCAAAGGGAATCTTGAAGGATGTTTTTGTCAAAATGGCGGTGCAGGTGGGCGCTACACAGATGTCGTTTCTGGTTCAGTTTATATGAAAATACACAGTTTCATATGAAAATATCTATAAATCAATAACACTAAAAATAAATATGTATTTCTCATACATTTAAAACTTTGATGGCACAAAGTTCCTCATATTTAATATAAAGAAAGACTTTAAAACTTTCATTAGAAATCTGACATAAATTGTGTATTTTTATCAGTCTTAAGCACAGTACCTTCATCCAGAACATATGTTAAATGAATAATTGAATGAAAGATGTTAATTAATGCCGTAAAAGGACTGTGGCTTTGTCTGGATAATATTATAGGCCTAAGAAAAGGAGTATGAGGACAAAAAAAGAAAAGAAAATTTTCTTGACTTTTATTATTACTGTAAAAAAAAAAAACCCTGATATTTAATTCAGAAATAATAACTGTAAGAAACACCTTATCCTTATTCATAAAAATTATTTTATTCAATTGTTAAATACCTTTAAACCATATCTTCAAAAATGCACTAATATCTGTAATCTATTCCACAGTTGTCTTCTGCCCATTAAAGGTCTATGAAAATAACAGTTCAGATTAAAATTGCTAATTCTAGAATTGTTGTAAAAAGACACTGGGAAAGACTGAATTTACCTTTTAACTGGCATAAAAGACTAAGAACAACTGCTTCTGTCAAGTAACAAAACACTAGTACGTTTTGCCCTGTGGGTGAATGAAAATGTTTCAAAGAACGCTTAAAATCTTCTCATATCCAGCTAAGGGAAATGATGAAACACATCATCAGTCGCAAGTGTATTGTTGAAGAAATGCTCTCTGGCAAACTTAAGAATGAAAGAAGAGGTGTGGATTTAATTAGACCTTAAGGAGAAAGAATGTCAAACACAAACATGATTAAATCAGAATGTGTTAATACCCATTTTAGTTAAAAGTCAGACACTTAAGTATAAAGAAAGTTAAAAAAATGTAATAGGTAAATAATCTGCCCATATGAACATGATGTAAGGATTAAATTCAGTCTACTTTATAAGAAACACCACTTTATTACACTTTGGGAATTAGTACCAACTGTAGTCTACTAAATTTGAGGTCTACTTATTTAAAAAATATGATTTTGTTAATGCTGTGCAGATGGATTTTTGACCATAGATATTTCCCAAATTCACTGAAAACCTTTTTCTAAATGAATTCTCCCTGTGTCCACACTGTCCTTGTTATGCCCTTCTATACTTTACATGATGACCTCCGACTTAGATGAATTCAATTAAAATATTTGATTAAATAATTAATAATAAATCATATAATTAGTTTAACATTAAATTAATGCAACCCCCCATATTCTCCATGGACTCTATGAATGACTGTGGAGTTTTTTAATAACCGTATAATTTTCTCCTTTGTTTCCCTAGAGCCCTTGGCAAAGACCTTTGCTACAGAATTTAGACAGACTTGGCACTTCCTATGTATCTCTGGTTGGTAAAACCCACAGCAGAGTGTATTTCTTTTAACTTTTAAAGTTGGCTTGGAACCTGGTAGATAGGAAGTGATAAATGACAATTTCTTAGTGACCGAATGGAAATGAATGCGTGAAAAAGCTTGTGGTAATTTGATGAAAAGTTGGACGAGACGGCTCCCGGGAGGCAGAGGGTCACCCTCTCACCTCTGCTTCTCTTCCGTCCCAAGCCTCCTACCGTCTCTGCACAACCTGTGTTCCCGTCATCACCCTCTGTCATTCTCCATCTCTTCACGTTGCTTATAGTTATTGTTCCCTGAGTCTTGTTCCCTAATTTCTTTTAACTTTTCTTTTTCTCTACCTCTAATCTCACCATCACTGGGTGTCTTCAAGATCCCTTCAACTTCGTGGTTTTCCAATTGCTTGTCCTCGTCATCTTCAGAGACCTTCATCTTCCCTGTAAATGAATCAACTTCCTGCCTCTTGGCATTAGCTAAAATGTTGTTTTCTTTTCCTTTGACATAATAACATGAAAACCCTCTTTTGCTCTCACCTTTGTATTCCCTGATGTGTAGCCTAGATCATCTGGGGATTTCCAGACCCTTCTCTCTCTGGTTCCTAACTTCTCTCCACTCACTTTCACTCTGCTCAATTTCTAGCTCATCATCGTCCATTATTGTCCACACTCCATCATGTTCATACTCAGGACTCTTGTCATAACTCTGTGCCGGCTCAGTCACACTGGCAAAAAACTCAGAATTTCTTGGACTCACACAACTGCAAAGTAATGTTTTCCATCTCAAGCCTGCCATGCTATTCAGGAGTTGTATTTAAGTCTTATAAAGGTAATTCTGATCTTCATCTGCCTAAGTCCTCTGTTTTAAATATTTATTGCTACTTTAGTTCAGCAGAAAAGAAGTGTTAATTATTCTCCTGAAGTTCATAGCGTTTCTCTAGCATTCACTTCTTGGTTTGTTTATTCATTTATTTCTATCCCTATGCTCTTATCCTAACCCCATTCTCATTCCCTCCATAAAAAATTCTACTATGCCCCAAGCATTTATTTATATTTAAATATTTTAGCAAAAATTGATGGCGATACTTTGTAACTATGTGCATTCAATTTACATAAACATCATGTTTAGACATCTTTCCAAAAGCAACAAAGCATTGTTTTCAAGTTCCACCCATGTTGCTATGTGCAAAGCCGTTCCATTGCATCAGAGTCCTTGGTGCAGCCTCACCGTATTTTGCCTATTGAGATGTGTTATGAACGCGGAGATGTTAAACTTTTGCACATAAGTAACGTGGAAATGAACATCCTAGAACATATCTTCTCACACACCATATACAAAGATACAAAGCTATCAATGGTTTATATGTGGGCAGTCAAGAACATATTCAGACAAGCAATATGGAAAATTCTATTAACCATGTCTGAGTACTATCCAGACAACCACTGTCTAGTCTGGATTGGAATTACTGACTCATAGGTTGTGTTTTACTTAATTTTAATAAATGGTATTAGAATGTCTTCCTCAAAGAGAAAATGAGGATTTTTATATACTGACATTTCTACTGATGCTTGCAAATTTCTCACTTTGTAATATTTGTTAATAAGTCTAAGGTTAAATTTTCCTGTTTTAGTGTGAATTACTTTGATTACAAATGTTTCCCTATGTCTCAACTAAGTCCTTTAACTCATGTGATGTTCTATTAGTTATTATATTAAAAGTTAATTCTAATAGTATCTTTTTTTTGTCTTGTTTTGTTTGGGGTTTTTTGCAGTTTTTTTGCCGGGCATACAGGGTGAACCCACCACCTCTGGCACATGGGGCTGGTGCCCTACTCCTTTGAGCCACCCCTGATGGTATTTTTTTAATCATTGCCTTTTTAGTTCATTTTTAGCTTCTCTTCTTTTGCTTGAATGGACTGAGATTTCTTCTGCTTGTCTAAACATTCTATTTCTTTTCTATACTATATTATTCTTTAACCTAAGATATATATGTCAGCAGAATTCTGCCTTTTATTATAAGTTGTATTATGAGCACATGTGCTTTCCTCATTGTATGTCAGCATTGTTTGCAATTTTAGTACTTGATAACAGTGGAAACACTTTCGTTTTCTTTTCATCATCCTAGATTTTAAAAAGATATTTGGTTTCTCTCACTCTCAGACCTCCTACAGCATGTTGTGTATTTATTTTTCTCATTAATCTCAGTTCTTCTCCCAAAGCATTTTTATTGTGGAGCTTCGTATTAAATCTTCAGAGACTGTCATTTCTGATAATATTATATTATAACATTGCATGAATATGGACAATTTTGTATATAAATAAGTCCAACATTCTTTTAATGAAAACAGTAAAAATATTGTTCAATTGTCTTCCTGATTCAGTGTTTCTGTTGAGAAGTCACATGTCAAAACATTCACTAAAACTTTGACTTTTATTGTGTTTAATAATCTTTAATTTCAGGCTCAGCACCCATAGCTTAGCGGTTAAGGCACCGGCCACATACACCCAGCTGGCAGGTTTGAGCCCAGTCCGGGCCTGCTAAACAACAATGGCAACTGCAACAAATAAAATAGCCAGGCGTTGTGCTGGGCACCAGCTGCTCAGGAGGCTGAAGCAAGAGAATCACTTAAGCCCAAGAGTTTGAGGTTACTGTGAGCTGTGACACCATGGCACTCTACTGAGGGTGACATACTAAGACTCTGTCTCAAAAAATCATCATCATCATCATCTTTAACTTAATTACGTGTTTAGATATTGTAATTTTTTACTCTTTGTCACTTGTAAATGTTTTTAATAAGAGATATGTGATCTAGAGTATCTCTTGGAAATCAATATTGACATTTTTCCAAATATTTCTCTATTTCCTTCTCCCAAAACTATTATTTTCCAAATTTTTTAATTTTGAATTTTATTTTTAAATTTATTTAACATAGATGAGGTCTGACAACTAAGTTCACGAATTTGCCACTGTGTACTTACATTGGCAGCGCCGTACCCACAGTTCAGTACATTTCATAACCATAATATACCAGTGTCTCAAGGACTGTGTTCTCATCAACATGTGATGGGGTCTTGTTAGGTGGTGTTCGTAATGGTTCTTGCATTGTTTTGTTTATATGCTGTCTCAAGAATCAGAGCAATGAACAAACATTAAGTTTCTTGTTAAACTCGGCAAAAGTGGCAATAAAATCAAAAACATGTTAGTCCAAGTTTGTGGGGCTACCACCATGAAGAAAATGGCCGTGTACAAACGGATTAATCATTTGTATGAAGGAAAGTGTCATTGATGCAGAGAGGTCAGGGTAGCCAGCAACAAGCAGAACTGATGAAAAAATTACAATAATCCATCAAATTGTTCATCTAAATCACTGGCTGACTGTGAGGAGTATAGTAGATAAAGTAAACATGGACAGAGAAACACTTAGGGAAATCAGAACTGAAAATGTTGGCATGAGAAAGATGTGTGCAAAAAATGGTCCTCAAGGAGCTCATGAATGAAGCAAAGCAAAAGAGAATCGAAGTTTGCCAAGTTGCCAAGGCCTTTTGGAGAGGGAGATGTTTAGGGACCTGTTATCACTGGTGCTGATACATCGGTGAGCAATATGTGTACTAATATTGACCCGAAACAAAGTGTCAAAGTGCACCATGGAAGGCAGCCAACTCCCCACCAAGAAAATTTTTCTCAGTCAAGAGTCATAAATGATGTTGCTAACCTTTATTGAAATCAGATTGACTGTTCATTATAAATTTGTACTAATTGGACAAACCATTAATCTGAAAGTGCTGAAAAGGCTGTATGAAAAAGTTAAGCAAAACAACCTTTTTGGCAACAACGCATGATTCTTGCACCCGTTCACAGGGCGCTGCCTCTGAGGGAGTTTTTAGCCAGTAAACAAATAACTATATTGGAACATTCTCCCTCTTCACGTGCTTTGCCCCCAGTCACTTTTTCTTTTCCTAAAGCTAAAGGAAATATTGAAAAGAAGATATTTTGGTGAAATTCAGGACATGAAGTGTAATGCACAAAAGCTTTGTTGGTCATTCCAGGAAAAGAGTTGTAAAATTTCTTTAAGGATGGACTGCACGCAGGTGTCGTGTCAGTTCACAGCTTCCCAGGGAGGCACACTGAAGGTGACTGTCGCGGCATTCAGCAGTGATGTATGTTCATTCCAGAAAAAGAGTTGTAAAATTTCTTTAAAGGATGGACACTGGTGACCAGCTTCCCCGGGGGGGGGACACTGCAGGTGACTGTCGTGACATTCAGCAGTGATGTATGCAGCACTTTTTCTGAGTTGAGTCTGAAACCTTAATTGTAGACAGACCTCCTATACAATTTTAAAGGCTTTTTTCCCCCTGTCTCTCTTAAATTCTGTTGCCTCTTGAAGGAGACCCTCACTCTGATCTTCCTAATCTTCTGATGTTATTTGGTTTTATCTATTCTACTCTTCGTCTCTTAGTTCTTTTTTCTTTCCTTTACCTCTACGTTTATATTTAACGAAACACATTTAAACAGGATAGTCTTTTTGTCACCACTGCAGCCAATGCAAAACTATATCTGATATGATTCTAGGCTAGAAGGCGGGCTTTCTGGGAAAGTCACTTGTGTTTACAAGCAGATTAAATCATTGAGACTGTTTAGGGATTTCCCTAGTCTGGTCAAGTTCCAAGTTCACATTAGACGCCTAATTCATTGCCTAACAGAATTTATACAATTCAACCAGTGGGACACTTTTGCTTCTATTTAATGAGATGAATTTCCAGCAACAATGAGTGAACTATTAAGTATTGTATATTTTTAAATTTTCTTTAATTATTAAAATCAAATAGCAATGATCCATTTTTCCAAGAAGTCACATTATTCCTACTAGTTTGTCTGGATAAATTCGATAGCTACTTTTATTTCTAAAAGTGTTTTTAAAAACTGTTTTAAATTGACCTTTTTAAAAAAATGTAAAGGAGGGATGTTACTGTGAAATACATTCAAGGGCCCAACCTGCATTTATGATAATTCAATGTTGAATTTGTACAACTCTCTCTCCAGTTACGAAATAAGACTCTTTTCCTCACATCAGAGTGATCGCAATTCCTTTCCCACTCACTATGGAGACAAGAGAAACCCTAACTTCATGGTGAGGAGAGACTCGCTCTCAGGCCCCAGACACTTTTCACGCACTAAGGACAGACACAAATGTTTTTCTCCATAAATCTCCTGTTCCTTGCAAAAGCAAATTATTGTTTCCTAACCGTGCACAGATTTTTGTTCAGGTTTTATGTTGTGTGGAATTTAATGAGAACGGCTATAGTAAACATTAAGTACCGAGTATGCGTTAGACAGAAACCCTCAAGTTGGTTCAGAAACTCCTATAGAATTACCTGTGCTTTCTTTAA
Source organism: Arctocebus calabarensis (assembly GCA_963573935.1). NCBI lineage: Eukaryota > Metazoa > Chordata > Mammalia > Primates > Lorisidae > Arctocebus > Arctocebus calabarensis. Next base: position 8,357 of record CAUYON010076965.1, read on the forward strand.
GCCATTGGATTTTTTTTTTTTTTAAGATGGAAAAAAGTCCTTCTTGTGACGATTCATCCTTGACAGTAGCTATGATGAGCATGGTGCGTGTAGGCGTGTATCTGTACACATTATCTAAATGCATTCTGTATACAATTACAGACACAGTGTAATACTGTCATAAGAGTTAGATTTGAACTCTTGTTTAAAAGTCCTGATGGTGGAATATACTTCCTTCCCAGGCCAGGCCCCAAATAACCCCAAATATGCGAATCTCGCGTATTCCCGTTATTTGCTCAGCAATGGCCATCGTTTGTTTTACTGCTCCTATTGTCCCTGCTGCGAGGGTCCAGTACCCGGGGGCAGCAGCAGGCTCCTTCATGGCAGAGTCCCACTCTGCAATTCACCTCGACCCTCTAATCCACTCCCAGCCGTCATCTTCCAGAGGAACAGCTTCACGATTGTTTGAACGTATCACAAGATATATCTGTTGGCTTTGTCCTTTGGGTACACTAAACTTTTTTTCTGAGACTGTGTGCTTATTGGGGGAGAGCTTATTGTTTCTAGTGAGGAGGTGTGAACTGGTAATGAGAATGTCCCTAATTTATGGCTTCCCTGTTTCCTTTTGGCTCATCTGTGTTTGCGTGTCCTTTCCAGATATTTCCCAAAGGAGCACTTAATTCATCTAAAGTATTTCACATATAAATCGACACCGATGTGGTAACTTCACTGACTCACGGTATAAACTCATTTCTTTCTATTTGCCAATTTGGCTCAATACGCCGTGGAATGGAAAGTTTCCCTGATCAAATGGAAGGAACAAGGGATTCTAATAGAAACAATGCCGGTCCCTTTCCAGCAACCATTCCACATTCTCTCTAAATGAAACACATAGATTGCATGTGAAGCCCCCACACTGTACCCCATGAATGAACTAATGTACACAGCTATGATTCAATAAAAAAAATAATAAAAAAATAAACCTGGCTCCAGCCAAAAACTGCAAAAAAAAATAAATAAATGAAACACATAGAACACTTGTAGTTTTATTTCTGCACAATAATAGAGGGTAAGCTGTTAGACAGAGGGAACTAGTTTAAAAGCTTGCTGATGGTGGAGATTTGGAGCTCTTTATTCTCAGAGTTAAAAGCTTTCAGAAGAGCAAAAGATTGTATCGTGTCAACATTTTACTATGGCAGAGATCAAATGCCACTGATTCACGCTCATTAGGGCTGCTTCCCCCTCACCTGGGTGTCTTAAAGAAGTCTGCAAGAGAGCTCAGTAAGGATTAACTTTATATGCAAGAATATTAAGAGAAAATCTGTATGGTTAGTCTTAATTTGTATGAGAATGAGATCATTTAGTTATTATGCCATGGGGACCTTTAAAAATTTTAAATGCATTATACTTAGAAACATACATAAGTCCTTTAAGTCCTTTAAAATATAAAAGAGATGGGGCCGTTACAATGATACCTTCTTTTAATATCCAGTAAGAGAAACAATGGTACTCATTTTCTTATGAGTAAAAAGAAAAAAAAAAAAAAAGAAAACTACCAAGATCCCTTGGTTGACCTTGACAAATCAAACTGACCAAGTGGCTGCATAGGATTCTTGGTGTCACGTGTGTTTGTGTTCATGTGACAACTACAATTTTAATTCAGAAGATAGTGAAGTGTCTATTCCATTTATAGCATCAAATTATTATTCACTATAAATACACACAGAAACATTTTCTGATAATGATTTTTATAGATCTGATTGCCACTTATCTTCAAAATTATTTTGAAAAGGCTTTAAAGCTAGTTGTTTCACCATATTTTTGGAGTCTTTGGGGCCCAAATCCGATGTAAAGTTACAGTGCCATTTAGTGTAGTTTGTCCCGTACTCTCTAGGAAACCCTACAGCCATTCTTAAAGCTAGTCATTATTATAAAGAGTTAATGTGACCAAATGTGTTTGCTAAGAGCTTCATTATACCATGCCAATATTTGATATCAAATCCCTAATTACAGATAAGGAATTTGTAGCACGAAAGAAAACCAAACACATTTTCTCTGCACTATGTGGTTACTCACTGTGTTGTTTTCATGACCTTGTCTGGCTCAATGAATTAACCATTTTTTTGGACATACTATATACAAGATGACCTCAAATTTGGAGTAAGACTACACATAGGACACCGTGACTGTAACAAAAGAAATTATATTTCTATTATTTGATTTATTATATGGGGTAATGCTTATATATTTGTGTATTTATCTCATCTACCTTCTTCCCAACATTCTCATATTAAAAAATGAGGTTAATCTTGAAATATAGCTTTGTGAAAAACAACTATTTCCTTCAAATAATTACATATCCATCATTTTCTCTTCCTTTTCCCTTTTTTTTTTTTTTTTTTTTGAGGCAGAGTCTCACTATATGGCCCACGATAGAGTGCTGTAGTGTCACAGCACACAGCAACCACCAAATCATGGAATTCATTCAGCAATTCTCTTGCCTCAGCCTCCCAAGTAGCTGGGACTACCGGTGCCCTCCGAAACGCCTGCTATTTTTGTTGTTGTTGCTGTTGCAGTTGTCATTGTCGCTTCAGCTGGCCTGGGACAGATTCAAACCCACCAGTCTTAGAGTATGTGGTAACCAGATATTATGATGGCAAATTTAAATTTTCTTTTCATAATTAATACGTAAAAATATCCTTTCTCTGCCCTAACATAAGCACCAAAAATGTCTGTGATGTTCAACATCAAGAGTAACTTATTAGAACAGATTAAAAAAACAAAAAAAAAAACCAAAAAGCCTCACTTAGAATTCCTAGTGTATATAAACTTTACCAAACAAACTCAGGATTCCACAAGTTAAATTCAAAATAGAAATACAAAGGAGATAAGATACAACCAGTAGAAATTGGGACACATTAAGACCTGCCCCACTGACTTCACTGTTGTCAACTGTTAAAAAATGTTTGCCTTCTTTCTTTTGTACTTCTCTAGAATCCAGTGATCCGATTCCAGTGGGATAGTCTAGAAAGGGTATTCCAACCATTTTCACCTTGTGGAGGCGTATACAACCTATCTTTTACACCGAAAGCTATGATTGTAGTAGCAGAAGATTTAGTCTTTATAGATTTGCTCATAGGTACTATTGATGATGATTAGAGTTTGTATAAGTGCTACCCCATTTGTAAGCAAAATTAGGCTTGTTAGATGGACCAGCTGATGACCAGTTTCTTTTCCTGGACTTTTTTTTTTTTTTTTTGAGAAAGTGGTCTCACTATGTGGCCCCAGATGGCTCCAAACTCCTGGGCTGGAAAGACCCTCCCATCACAGCCCCCCAAGTCACTGGGACACACTGAGCTGGCCGATGGTCAGGGTCTGTGCTTCAGGTATGCTTGTCAGAATTGGATGTGCTATTCTGGAGATGTCCGTCAGGTTGATTTCTTTCTCATTGTTCGATATTCCTTTTTTATTATAATGCAAGCTCCTCTATTTCTTTTGAACCATTTCTTCCCTGAAGACTATTTTGTCTGATATTGTTATATATAGATTTAACAAATTTGTGTGCTTGCATGAAGAGGAAGAGGAGAGATAGGTGTTCTGTTCCCAGAGTGTGCATCTTCCAAACTTTTTTTTTTTACATATACATGTGTTTATTAGGTTTCCACTTTTTGCCTTCACAGAATTAAAAAGGCTTAAAATTTAATAACAATAACTGTTTAAGATAAGAACTAGAAACAAAAACCCTGTACAGAATGATCAAAGATAAATAAGTTCAGAAATCAGACGATTGGGGCATTGAAATATTAAACAATAATAAAAGCAATAATGCAAAGAAAGTAACATTCACATTGTCAGGTAAGAGTATGTCTATCATAGAATGCTTTGATTCTGAGGCTCAGTATGGAGTCATCAGTTAATGTCTTTTTTTCCCCCAAAGTCTCAAAAAATGGACAACTAATATTTATAAATAAATGTACTGAGAATTTTTAATGGTAATTTTCTTTCTTTCTTTCTTTTTCTTTTTTTTTTTTTTGAGAGAGGATTTCACTTTGTTTGTGGGGATAGACTGCAGTGGAATCATCATAGTTCACAGCAACCTCAAACTCCTGGGCTCAAGTTACCTAATTCTTCTGCCTCAGCCTCCTGAGAAGCTGGGACTATGGGCATCAGCCATCTTGCCCTAAGGGGTGGGTGGGTTGTTTGTTTGTGTAAACATGGGTCTGACTGTGACCCATGCTGGTCTCAAACTTCTGAGCTGAAGCAATCCTCCTGCCTTAGTCTCCCAAAGTGCTAGGACCATAGGGGCGAGCCATGTGCCTAACCTCTGGGTACTTTTCAATGAACTTATTTGTAAGATTGTTTAAATGTACTTTATTTGTAAGTTTTCTATGTAGTTTTGTCTTATAAGATATGTTTCTTATAAGATACTCTTGTATACAGCTTTTATGATAATTCTTTTAGATTTAGAATTCAAATACATTTCATATAAATGCTAAGATAGCTTTGTTTATATGTAACAGAGATCTATTTTGTTTCTGTAAATGGTGTATGTTTTGTGTATATTTTCTCCCTTTCGCTTAGACTACTCAGATATACCTATTAGTCCATATTCTTCTTTATTGCCCTAAAATTATACATTTTTTAAAATAACTTTAGTGATTATTTTAGATGTGAAAACATGCCCCCACACTTTGTATACCCGAACATAAATTATGCTTTTATCATGTCTCAGGCAATAGTAGAATCCTTGAATTAGTTCACTCCTTTCAAACTATACCAACTATTATGTTATGAGCATGTATTTTTTCTTTCTTTCTCTCTCTCTCTTTTGACAGAGTCTTATTCTATTTTCCAGGAATAGCTCACAGCTGCCTCCAGACTCCTGGGTTCCAGTGATCCTCCTCCTTCTGCCACTACAGGTGCATGCTATAAAACCTGGCTAATTTTTCTATTTTTAGGAGAGAAGGGGGTCTCTATTGTTCAGGCTGGTCTTGAGCTCCTGCCTTCAAGCAGTCCTTCCACCTTGGCCTCCCAGATTAGTTTTAATTTTGTATATATTTCAAGTCCCCCACAGAATAATCATTTAAAGTTTTCTGACCATTTCCAGTTTGTTTTGTTCAGTGTTGCTTTTTGTTTGTTTGTTTGTTTTCATTTATTTGTTTCCCTCTGTATAAATTCTTCTTCTGTCTTAACCTCTCCTTTGGATTTTGCTCTTGGGGAGAGTTTGCTGGACATAAATTTGTTTCCTCTTTCTTAATCCAGGTAATCCTTTTCTTCTTTGTTTTCAAAGTATATTTTTCCTTGGAATAGAATTGAGACTGACCCTCGTTTGATTCCTGCCTGTTAGAGATGTTGTGATATTGCCTTCTGGACCCAGTACGGTCTGTGGAAACATCAACATCTCACCCAACCATTGCTCTTGTGAATACAATGGCTCTTTGTTCCTCTGGCTGCTTTCAAGTTTCTTCTTTTTCTTTGACTTTTACTAGTTTGATTATAAAATGTTTAGGTGTGTGTTTCACTGAAATTATCCTGCTCCAGATGTGTGTGGGTTTTGTGCTAGGCGTTTTCCGTGTTTTGGTGGCTGAATGCAGGTTCAGTGACTTGCCTCCTGAGAGTCAGACTCAAGAAGCAAATAGCTGGTGAAGGAAAGGAGGTTAACTCACGTTCCAGAGTCCTGAAGAGATGAGAGCCTATGGTCTCCTCTACTTACAGAGCAGCTTATAAAGAGAAAGAGCAGGAGGATTCATGACAGACGGCAGGCTTCCTACAGGGCAGCCGCCTTGCCTGATGGTTGCTGGTAAACAACAGTCATAAGAGGACCTTGTTAGCCACAGTCTGCTGTTGGCCCATCCCATACCCTTGATCCTTTTTTCCTCAAGGCTGTTTTCTAATCTTGCACCAGCAGTGGTATAAGAAAGTAGCAGGTAAATTCTAAACTTTGTAAGACGGAACACACCAAAGCATACTGGGGGCAGAATGGCTTCCCTTTTGCTTTCCTGACATTGGGCTCTGAGTGGCCCTTGAACTGTGCTAATAATGTGAAGAGTTCTGGCAGTTAGAATAGTTCCCAGAAAAGAGTGCTTGAATAAGTTTCTTTTACCACCCACAGTCAGCAAACTTAAATCACAAAAGGATCAATATTTGCAGGTTAAATAAGGTCTCAATGAGAGTGTCAAAGATATAAACAACCACCATAAAACTTTAATAATGTTCCTCATTTTTTGTTCATAGCTTGTATTTAAGTTCTAACAATGGGGCTTATGATCGGCCTTGCAAGTAAATACAACTGTATTCTGAAGTTCTAGAGATTCTGGGGAGCAGAGAGAGGAGCCTCTCAATTCTGTTCTTCTTCAGTTGCAAGTTTAATAACTTTTATAAAGAAATACAAGGACATCAACCTAGAAAATTTTAATTTCATCTGATAGAAAGTGACATCAAAGTAGTCTGCATTCCACCAATGCAAAATGTTTAAACAACAGACAGGCGATTTTCATTTCACCAAAATATCTAAGAAAGAATCATCAGAGGATACATCGTATCATCAAAATATCTTTACTCCACCAGTGTTGGAATACCTATGGTCCATGTGGGACTGACTTCTCCAAGTTTCCTCAGACAAACCTCCTTCCAACCACCAAGAAAACTTACCCACACAATCATGGGGCAGGGAGGGAAAAAACATGGGCTGAGAAGACCACTCAGCTGGCCACCTCCGCTGAGCAGACCACTCAGCCGACCTCCTCCACTTAGCTTCTTGGAATCCATCCTGCACAACGGTTTTCTGGCTTCACATTGTAATCTCTGCGTTCTGCATGGCCCAAGTTTCCCTGGATCTCCTGTATTTATTTCTACAAGAATATATCCACTATTTTATTTGGTTCATCCAAATCTTGCCACATTATTTAAGATCTTATTCAATCTCTATCTCTTGAAAACATTTTTTTTTTAATCTCACTTACTCTAAGGGATTTTTTTTCTTTAACACTCAGCCCTAATAATTTTATCACTTCTTAAACAACCCATAATTTTGTGACCTCTCTTGAACTATTTATTGTGTTTCCATATAACTCTCAATTTAAATTTTAATGCATGGAATGCCATCTAACCAAGTTGAATGTATGTTCTTTGTAGAGTTTTGTCACTTTGTATAATCCAAACGAGCTTGTAAAGGTAACATACTTACCATAAAACTTCCATGTACCTTTTGAATACTAAATCATCTATTGAATTTTGTGTGGATAGTCCAAGTAACAAATGCATTTATGCTGCTGGTAAGTCCTTTGAGAATGTCCAGCCTCCCTGGTCACATGGAGATTGTACCAAGAATTTTGAAAGGTACAGAGGAGCATCTGGTGTATCAGTCACTCACTCACAGTTATTTACTCCTCAAAGAATGACACTGATTTCTAGGTAATGACACCCTTGATGCTGTGAAACCTTTGTTTTTTTTTTTTTTTTTTTAATTGTGAACTATAATAAAATCTTAAGCCCCTAGGTGACAGAATGGACCTCTTCTTGGCCAAAGGGATCCCACAAATACACCCTAAATAACTAAATCTGAGTTTCTAACCATGAAAAGGGAGGCCAGACATGTGTCATTAACCTCCCTTCCCTTCCCAGAGATATCATTTGTAACTTATTTATAAGCAACACAGGCAAAGCTTAAATCACAGCTGTAGGTCATCAATTTACTTAACAAATCACTTGAGTCTGGGTACATGTCTGATGGCTAGTCTCTGACTAACAGACTTACTTATCTTAAATTAAAACATTCCAAGCGGTTAGACAAAGCTTCGTCTCTTCAATCAATCACAAATTGAAGACTCTCTAAGCCCACCTATAACCTGTAATCTCCTACTTCCAGATGTCCTGCCTTTGCAGAAAAAAACAAATTATACCTTTCATGTATTGATTTACAACTTCATGTGCAATTCCTATCTCCACGAAATGTGTAAAACCAAACTGTAGCCCAACACGGTGAGACCTCTTTCTCAGGAACCTTGGGAGCAGCTCTCTGGTCACGGTTGTGCGTATTTGGATCAGAATAAACCTCTTTCAGTTATTTGACAGAGCTCAGGTTCATGTCCATTGGCAAATTGGAGTTACACACTTGTACATGTACAAGAGTCCTGTTTAAATAGATTGCAACTGAGAAATTCTTGACGAGTCAGTTATATGTGGAGCCCACTTTAGAGACTTTTTTATACACAAAAGGAAGATTATAATCATGATCTAACTTTCCCTTCAAAACAGCATTCTTTATTAAAACCCAGGAAAGAGAACTATGAGTAATGTAATCAGTGAGAGTGTTCACCCAGGGCTTACCTCCTTCATGCAGGAAGATGACAGGATACTTTAGGGGAAGCAAAACTTAATACCTAAAAAGGATCATAGTTTAGCTACGACAATATCTCATTACAATTCTTACTTTTCAAATTTTACTAGTTTTGTTTCGGTTATTAATTCACCCCCAGCTTAGAATCTGCATGTGCAGGCACCTTTAGAATGATAATATGAATCCTCCCATATGCACGGCATATTCATTTAGTTTCTCTTCTTTCCTCTAACATATGGTGTAACCTTGACCAGTTCTATCATTTGATGACTCCTTTCTAAATTCTTATCCAGGTCACTTCAGTTGAAGTACATTTAGAATTTCAAAGAGATTAGAAAGAGAGGAAAAGGGCATTTAGGAGGCACATCGTAAATGCATGAAAATTCTTGCAAATTTGAATAAGAAATACTATTATTTGGTTAATTCCATCTCCAATGAAATGTGCTTGTCTTCTTTAGTGCCTCACAAATATATTTCAGAATATTAAAACAAAGCTTTAGCTCTTAAATGTCTTTGGGCATTCTAAGTTCATACCTAATATACCTGTCACATGTACCTATTAGTATTAGAGTACCTTCTTGATACTGAGTTTTGAATATTCCTATACAATATGACTTTCTTTCATGGTAAAATTAATATAGGGTAAATATTTTTATTGATTTCAGCATAGCAGAGGTCTACTGGTATTTTGGATATCAAAATGATTTTTCTGTTTTTGCCAATTCTGATGCTGAATTACTATTTTATTTTTGAAAGAACATATGTTTGGAAGAAGATAAATCTATGTCCATTAGTCATGCTAAAACAGAGTTTATTTGTAGCAGAGGATAGAGCATTCAATTCATTGCAATAAACTTTTACTGCTTCATTTGGTTTCATGCCCTTACTCTAGACATTGTGGATATGGAAATGAACTAGAGATTGTCATTTCTTCATAAACTGATTAGGAATACAACAATATGGACAAAGGACTACAAGATAGTATGATGAATATTATAATAGAGATACGCCTAAAGTAGTGTGGGGGACACATGAGGGAGATTAAATTCTGGGTGGGGAAAGAATAACAGAAGGAAGCCTGCAAAGAAAAGCAACATTTTAGCCAAATTTAGAACAAGTAACTATTCCCTAGGAAAAAACAATGCCTCTTTTCTCCAACAGAGAAAAATTAATCTTTTCTTCAATAACTTTCACAGAGCCATATAACTTTTATGCTTTATTACTCACGTTCCTATTATATAACCTTTCCACATTTCTATTTCATAAAAAGTTGAAAAATTCTATGAAAAATAGTCATCCAATGATTTTGATTTTCAATAGACTGACTATATGAAGAAATTATTCTAAGAAAGATACAACTATTCTGAAAATTTTTGATTTACCCAATATAGTATCATCAACAAACAGGTAAATTGCAGAATCTATGAAAAATAAGAAGGTAAGATCACCATTAAAATTTTTTCATCCCATATTCAATTCATAAAACATTATTATTTTTTAATTTTTTGGGATTCATTGAGGGTACAAAGAATTAGGTTACTCTGATTAGGGTTGTTAGGTAAAGACCCTCTTATAACTGTGTCCTGCCCCCAAGTCTTAGGCCATACACAGTAACCGCTCATCCCCCTGTTTCGGAAATACAAGTTCACATTGTCCTATCTTTTGTTTATCCTCAAACTTCTAACACCAGTTTTTTTTTTCATGTAAGTGATAAAATAGAAAAAAAATCAGAAAGTAACTCTGCATAATTTTGATCACTGTAACATTTTACCCAACTGCCTTGGTGGTTCTAACTCATTTTGTAGATGAACAACCTATTTCCCTCTTTAAGGCCGACTCATACCAAATGCACGGAATCCCAGTGGCTCTTGGTGACCCATTACTGCACTCTGTGACTCTTCCCCCGAATCCTCCTCATGTATTTCTCTGTTAGACATATCGTAGATGCACACAATTGCTGTCACTTCTCTAATCACAAGAGTAATAACAATCTCCTGTGACTTTAGAGATTCTTGACTTCATCAATGGCTGGTTCTCTGCTCTTATCAAAATGAAACATCCTAAAAAGTGTAGTTTATGCTTGTTAACTTCAAAATTATTCCTGCTGCTATTATTTTTATAAGTTGAGGCCTAATTTGTAGAAGATAAAAACATTCATTTTTAAGTGTGGGGTTGGATGAGTTTTGACAATCATGTATACCTACAGAACAACCATCCACACCCAGAGCTAGAACAACTCCATAGCCCTGGAGAGGGCTCTCAAATCTGAATTAATTCAATGATGCAACTATTATGCATCTGAGAACAGTAGTTTTATACCGAAACACAGAATCAGGAAGTAAAGTTAGACACCAAAAAAAAAAACAAAATGCCTAAGCAGAACAACAGATTCCAGGGCATCTGAGAGAACTTGAGGAGGAGACGTCCACATGTAGATACTTGAGATTGAAAAAAATGAGAGCAAGCTCAAAAATTCAAGAAGTGGGAGAGGGAAGAAGGGATGGGGACCAGTAAACTCCCATCTAATGGGATACAGCGTGGGGCATACGCCACACCTCCAGAGTGAAGGATTCAAACACAATTGGGACTTTCCCTATCAAATGTCAACAATGCAACCTAATTGTATATGCCCTTCTATTAACATGGAAGGGGGGGACAGAAAGGACGGACATCAAATAGAGTGACTCACACTCAGGTAAACTACTGGGCTGAAGATGAATCCTCAAATCCAAGTAAAACCCCAATATTCTGAGTGTGGGTAAAAGCAAGGGAGCTGAAAGGGACCTGAGGAAAGTCTGCAGAAACCTCACAGGCTCTGGACCACGATCTCATTACTCTCATTCCAGGCCTAAGCCTGTGTCTCCTCAGGTGCACCCCCACCTGACCTAAAGGTGTGGATTTTCTGCATTTTATTGAAGGTACATTCTTGAGAAAGGGTGCAAGAATTTTTGAAAGGGAGTTTTAATCAAAGAAGAAAACAACTTTGTTCTTCAATTAAAATTGGAGTCTTTTCTAATTAAATTTCCTTTGCTGTAGGCATGCGTGGGTATTCATCAGTCATATGCAAAACGCACTTCTAGATGACAGTGTGTTCTCCTTACAAAGCAGAAAAAGGTCATAAATCTCTGGCACAAATCAAAATTCAAATGTCTTCTCTCTGATTGATTTATTACTGCATGTTAGAGTCCTTGGGCACATTCGAAACTGCACAGCTATGTGGTCCATGCGAGGCAGTCATTTTTAATTTCTGCAGAAGTTCATTTAAGTTTACAATTGATGAGCGATTGCACAGCGATTGTTTTATGGGCTGTTATGAACAATGCTTAAGTCATTTGTCTCAGTAGCAAATGCTGGTTTGTTTTGACTGTTACATGTACTATTCCAATATCTATGGCTATGTGGAGGTTAATATTCCCCCTCCAATTATCAATTGAAAACTATATATTGGCTGGGCACCCATAGCTGAGTGGTCAAGGCACCGGCCACAAGCTCCTGGGCTGGTGGATTCGAACCCAGACCGAGACTGCTAAACAAACAAACAAAAATATCTGGGCATTATGGGCACCTTTAATCGCCCATAATGGCCAGGTCAGATAATCACTTGAGCCCAAGAGTTTGAGGTTGCTGTGAGCCGTGACGCCACAGCATTCTGCCAAGGGTGACAAAGTGAGACTCTATCTCAATGGGAAACAATAAAAAATAAAAATAAAAACATATATGTTTTATACATAAATATACATAAATTATGTATTTTATGCAATATATAAAACATATAAATCATAACATCTATACATACATGTAAATTATATATTATGTTATAAATTATGTATTATATCTTTTATATATGTAAAAGATAATAAATTATGTATCTTTTAAGTATTTTTAATATAAAAGGTAATTTTTTAAAAGATAAAATATAAACTGAGAGAAATCATAGATGTAATGTTTCAATTATTCAAAATTAGCCAAAAAGATTAAAATAATTGAATTTAAGAAATTAGAAAAGCACAAAAATGACCAAAAATATTATAAGGGATAAAAATATTAAAAGAGGGAGGAATTAGTTTATTTTAATAAATTGAGGAAACCACACATGTCATATATATATATATATATATATATAAAATATATAACATATATTATATGTAATATATATTATTTATGTAACAATAACCTGTTGTTAGAAATAACTAAAACAGTTAAAGTTTTCCAGGCTTCCCATGTCCTGGAGTGACCCGGGCATCACGGCATCGTGACGTCGCAGGTCCCCGCACCTGCGGGGACACATCCTTTCCTAGGCTCTCAGTGTATTTCTGAAACTATGAATGTTATTGAACTCAGGATATGCTACTTTTTTCCTTTATATAACTATGACTAAGGATAATTTATAAATTATTCACTGCAAGAGATTAATAACACTAACGAATAAAAAGAGAGAGCGGTAACAACATGTCAACACCACAGCTCCTGCACTGGAGGGATACTGAGGGTAAAGTTGGGGTCACTTGAACAAAGTCCCAAGACTCGGGGGCAGGTGGTTTTATAGCTGAGATGGACCCTGAGTAAAGGGGTGACACGTCTCGAGCACCAGTGGGACCGTGCGACATTTCATCCTGCTGCTCAGAGCGGCGCACTATTGAAAACTTATTGTTTATTCCTGTAATTTTCTTTTTAATATTTTCAGATTTTGGTCGACCTTGAGAAATTGAAACCATAGCACACTAAACCAGGAGAGGGAGTGTAATTCTGAGCAATTGAGTAGAATAGAGAACCTTGAAGTAAACCCATGCATATACGGTGAATTGGTTTTCATAAGGGCAGGGCACAATTAATTGGTGGAAAGCACAAAATTTAAATAAACGGCGTTGAAATTATGGGATATACATAGGCAGAAAATATGAACCAGAAAAAGAGCTTACTACATACTACTAAAAAAAAATAAATAAATTGATTTAATTTTAAGTATAAGATTTATTTAAAACTCAATGGCAATACATTTGAAAGTCTCAATGATATGGAAACTACCTTGAGCATTTTCAAAACAATGCAAAAATATATTCAATTACTATTGAACAATAATTCTGACAGATACTGAAAAGGATAGATTTAGTCATGAGTCCCACAGTGCCAAACACAAAAAAGATTGAACGAAACATTGCTTACCCAAATATTCAGACTAAATTTTTATAAGAAGTTTATTGAAGCCTTTATATATGTTTATGTTTAGAGACATGGTATTAAATTAACAAACAAAAAGGTTATAATTATAATTTGAGAATGGTATTAAAATATATTGTTTCTCATCAACACTTAAAGTTTTCTTTTTTCAGTCTATTATTATGTTAATTAATTTTAAACTTAAACTGGAGGAAATTATATATATGCAAATATATATCATATATTTATACATGCATACCCACATACATATTGAATTACTAATGTTATTTAGTACTCATAAATTCACGCATCTAGGTTATAACAATCTTACAATGAAAAAGAACATTCATTTTAACATATGTAATATTGAGAGCTTATTCGACTCATTAACTTATCATGTTGTATGTTATAAATTATAGCTACAGTACAGACATTTTCACAAATTGGATTGTTCTTTATGATTTAAATCTAATATTTCTATTATCTCTAGTCACATCAACATTTTATCGATATACAGAATTAATTTGAATTTCTGTACTATCAGAATCAGTTTTTTTTCCCTAAACAAGAAAACATTTCAGCATCTTACACGCAAACAAAAATAAATGCAACAATTTTAATGTAACTTTGTACTAGGCTGGATATTGTGCTTCTTGACTTTGCCCAAAGCCACGCACATTTGGCCACGCCAATATTTAAATAGCAGTTTACAGAAGGAATTCAAAAAATACTACTGGCAGTATGGTTGTTTTCTACAAACAAAAAATGAAGTGTGAATTTGTAAAGAATTGTGTCTTCCAAAGGGAAAGTAAAACTGTAAATAATGCAAATTGGCAGGATTATAGAATATAATGATTCCAAAGAATATTCTGAGTCATAATTGGAAGTCATATCGAAGGAAACAGGTTACTCTATTTTATGTGTTTCTAAGTATTGGATATGTAGCTCGCTAAGGAATTGAAGTATACTAGAAAAATAAAACATATACTGTAATATACTCATTCAAGAACCATTATCGTATCTCAAAGTGTATTATGTGGCAGCTGAGAAACAACATGTTCTGATGTTTTGAAATTCTTATCAAAATATAAAGGGTTTCTGAGACCATGGGTTATTTAAATTGTTGGTTGTACTAGATTTAAGAATATTTTTAATGTTTAGATAGGAGAGCATATCCAAACAGAGTCTATAACTTTCGTCTCTGGGCAATCTATATTATAACAACAACCCAAAGAGAACTAAACTAATAAATGGAAGACTTCCAGAAACAATAACAGAGAAATTGGTAAAGGATGAAAATAACTCTCTAAAGAAGCTAAAAGTATAAAGTTTCCCTACCTAAATGCATTAATTAAAAAAAAAAATTACACTTCACTTCCACAGGTAGTTTCCTGCACTGGGGAGCATTGTGAATTTATAAAACTTCATGCTTTTCGGTGTCCCATTATGACAGAGGAGAGTCAAATGTCATTTCCAAAGCAAAATGTAGACATTTGCTGTGTAGATGCAGAAATGAGAATGAGTGGCCTTAAACCTCCTCAGTGAATAAAACAGTCTGGAAGGAAAAAAAAAACACAACCAACCTTTGAGAGCTAGGAAAATGGACTAGAAAGGCTACCGGCTTTCAGACAAGACACCTCAGGAGGACATAAAATCTCTCCAAAGTGATTTCCAGGGTTGCTGAGATGGAGACTTTTGACTTATTTCGATGGAGCTTTGCTAACATGACCCACCTCCCACTCTCCTTCCACACTAAGTTCAACTTTGCAATCATCACTTTTCCTTGTGTGGTGCTTCATTCAAACAGAAATAGCTTTGCTCTGAAGGGTCTTCGTCAGCTACAGAGTGCTCTGATGTCTTATGTCAAAGAGTCATGAAAGAAACCGAAAGAGGTATGTTGCAAACAACGGGCACTAAATCGTAATGTGCAACGAAGCAGAGAGGAGCAGAGCCACTAGGTCTTGTATCTGGAAGTGAAAAAATAAATTTAAAAAGCTTAGAGCTTTCTTTTTTTTAGTTTTCATCTTTTTAATCATAGGCTTACTCGTTCACTAAAATTTAATTGAGTAATATTTGGATATATATAAAAATAATGAAGTAGAATCATACTGAGATCATAATGAAGATCTTTTCAAAATATAGTATTTTCTTAGAGACTTGATAAAATTCATCACTTTAATCTCCAAAATTTTGATAATTTCATGCTTATTGGTAGAACAAACAATAGCTTGGAATAGCTTAAGGCTACTAAAAGGGAAATTTTTGTAAAATAATGGCATTAGAATTAGGGGATTTTAATCAATCTATAATCTAGATAGAGAAAATCGGTAGCTTCTGGTAAGACTTTTTAGACATTAACAGAAAATATGAATTTTCCTTTTCTTATACAGGAACAAACTTTTGTGCAATAAAAGTATGAGCTACTTTGAACCATACAATAGCACTCATGAAAATAGTGCTGTTTTATTTATGGAGTACACTAAAAGTCAAAACTGAAATACGTGTCTTGTTATTGGTTACAATTTATTTTAAAATTATTTAAAGATCCATTTTACCACAAGGCTAATTATTTTTACAGAAATTGATTATTTTAATATTCCATACGGATGATTGAGCATTCGAGACTTTATGTTTTTATCTGCTTGCATTAGTTAGAAAGTTAGCATCATATAATAGTCATCTATTAAAATACAAAAACAATGTAAGTCTCTTATCCTGTAGATACTGCCTTCTGTCCTTTGTGTATGTCCTATCATTTCAGAGCCTGGAGAACCACTGCCAACGTCCCAGACCTAAACCTGCTTTAGCTGGGTCTGTTCCTCGACTGCACCCTGAATTACTAGCACCGCTGACACTGTAAAGATCTTTAATTCGCTTGAGTTTGATTTGAGAATCCAGTTCTTGGTGATTGCTAACTACTGTGAGGCGATGCATCTATGAACGTTCTGCACCATTCTCTCCCATGCGAGATACTCTCTGATGCTTGGGCTGTTAGCGCTACCCCTGAACCCCTCAGCCTGTACCTTTCCTGCCCACGGGGATCTAAAGTTCACACACGAGCAGACATATACCTTTGCCAGAGGATTTTCTCTGGCTTTTGAAGTATGTTCTGCCTCTCGGCAGGTCGGAAGTTCTGGGCAATTAATGATGCCCAGATGGGGAGCAGAACTGAGTGGCTGATGGAAGTCGGGTTTACATAATGCCTGTGGCCGCAGGTTTGCCCCCTTCAGGGGGGTGATCCTACAGGGGGTCCTGCCTCCCGAGTTTACCAGAATGATGATGCACAGCGGTCACCTGCTTTCCAACCCGCCTTCCAGGCGTTCTCCTGCTGCTCACTGATGTTTCCTGTCATCAATCCTCAAATGACTTCCACGCTTACCCTTGATTCCGAGTCTGCCTCTGGAGGAATTTAAACTAAGAAATACCCAGGACTCTATGTCGGTGTTGTAGATTATAGAGATGTTCAATTTTACAAGCCAGAGCCAAATAGTTTCTGTAAATATTTGCATTAATTTGCACTCCCAGCATTGCTATGCAGAGTTCCCACCGATTCACATCTTCAACCAAAATTCCTAACTTCTGTCCACCTGGGTGGTGAACAATGGCACATCCTTGTGCAGTTAATCCGCCTTCTTTCCATGATGTTAGGCGCTAATCCATGTCCTCGCCAGGACAAATGCCTATTTATGGGTTTTGCCTGAGTCAAGCTAGTTTTAGTATTGATGCAAATTCTTAATATATTCAAAATACCCATTCCTGATTGTTTCCATATGTTACAATTATCTTTTTATTTATTCAACTTATCTTTTTGCTGAAATTTGATGAACTGTTACTAATGTTAATATAGTCAGTTCTATTAGTATTTTATGTCAAGCACTTTTTTCTTTTGATTAAAATATCCTCTTTTACCTGAAGTAATCATATATTTTCCTACATTCTCTTCTAGAAGTCTTAAAACTTTCACCTTTTACATGTTTTTATTTAACCTATTGTAAGTTGATTTCTGAGTATAGAGTTAGACACAATTTCATTACTTTTTGTAAGATGATTAATTTTCCTGGTATTATGTACAAATAATATGTCCTTGACATGTTCTTTCTTTAGCAATTCTTTTTGTATCTAGTCAGGAGTCAGTATATATTTTCTTCATAGACCCAGATAATAACTACTTTTGGTTTCCCAGGCCCTATGTGATTCTCTGTCACAACTTATTCTTATACATTTCTTATAATGCTGAACAAAAATGTAAAATGATAACAAATGCAATCTTAGCTCCAGCCCATACAAAAACGTCATGGGCACAATATGGCCTCCTGATGTGTGCCCTGTCTATCAGTTTTTGCCTTTTTTTAAGTCTCTGGAAAAAAATGGTATACTTTTTTAGTTAAGTTATCCTAAGTTATCTATTTGTAGATGTATTATTTCTCTCCCTACATGCAATCTACAATTTGTCTCTGATCTGCTTCTCACCGAGTAACTTATTACCTTCCAATATTATGTATAGGTTTGGTTTCATTTTGCTAATTTTGCTCCCTCCAACCTGCCCTCCTGATCTATAATCAACAAATGCAAGGAGGTTTTATCTCTTTTGTTCACGATCGTCTTCATGACCTAAAACCCTGTAGGGTATATATGATGCCTCCATTAAGATTTTTATTTATGGATGGATAAATGGTTATATTTTAAGGTTTTGAAAGTTTTACTTTATTTTTTAAATATTGGAACATTTTCTTTTAAAATGTCATGTTTCCTATTTATTTTTATCTTCTTTTTTTTTTGTTTGTATCATACATTTATTTTATTTTGCATTTGATAATTCCCATGTTGGAAATATTAGGAAAAAATTGTGCTGAATATTATTTTCCTGCTGGTTCTCATTCAGAATGCCTCATTTCTTTGTGGTTGTGGAAATGAAGGACCGTGTGTGTGTTTGTGTGTGTGTGTGTGTGTGCACGTGCATACACGTGCCTATCTGGGACATTTTGACTGTCGGTACATATTTCTACCCATATTTATCAAAAGGAATGTTTTAAGTTTGTGTTGGAATGTTCGTTTTTCCAGAAGATTTGTGTTTTTATCTATCAAGCTGCTGGGGCAATAGTAACTCATATTAAAATAAATCTTGACCTGAAGTTTTCCAGACAGTACAAGCAATATCATTTTAAACCACAAACCCATATAATAGAGTTATAAAATGTAAAGAAGCTTTTTTGTTTCATACATAATTAATTTATGTTCAGCAAATAATCTTTGTGACATTAACGTCTTTGGGGATGCAAATTTTTATTTGCTTAGTTGTTTATATTTTCTGATGGCAGCATGCTTCTTCTTGGGTTTGATAATGTTTTATTTTGAGCTCACATTTTATGAAACTCAGTACTGGGAACTGTGAGCTATCTGTAATGAACGTTCAACTCTTTGGAAAGTATTTGTAATTGCTTTTGTCAGATGCCAGGGTGGTTGTATGAACTTAGAAGTACTTGATTTAATTTTTCTCACCTTGATGTATTTTGGGTTGCATGAGTAATATAAATTAAAATTATATTTCAGTGTGAGCAGGCGTAGGGCTCTAAGTTTCTAAGGTAAACAACTACTTTACCATTCCACCTAGAGATAGCATGGAGAGACCAGTTTCTCAATGAGTCCCTGGTTTCCAGCCACATTTATTGTTTGTTTGTTTGTTTCTTAGATTCATTTAAGACAATAGTTACTAAGTGTATTCCAGATTTAGATTGATATGTCAGGTTAACAATTTTCCTTTGAACAAGTTCTAGGCTCCTCTCCAGTGATTGCCCAGGACATGTGTTACTTCTCCAGGCTCTGTGTTCCCTGCTGAGGCCCCTGCTTAATTTTAACAACCTTGTTTAAAAGTAACTCTCTTTTCCTTATCTCAACACCTGGAGTAGTTTGTTATTCCCCGATCAACAGTATATTAATTTTAATTTTGTCATTACTTACTCATGTATTTATGTATTTTGGATGGGTCTTGCTCTGTCAACCAGGATGCAGTGGCCTCATCAGAGCTTATTGCAACCTCAAATTCCTGGGCTCAAGTGATACTCCTGCCTCATCCTACTGAGTAGCTTGGAATTCAAGCATGTGAGATCATGCCTACCTAATTTTGTAGTGCCATTATTATTATTATTATTATATCAATTTTTGCAGAGATAGGAGTCTCATTATTGCCCACGCTGGTCTTGATTTCTTGCCTTCAAGGATCCTCCCACCTCAACCTTCCCAAAAACCTAAAATTACAAGCACAGCCACCTTGCTTGCCGAGCCTTGTAAGTTATTTTTTATCTGCATGCTTAAAAAGGAAAAGGCCTTTCAAAATATCTTACTCTGCCATCATATTAGAAGAGAAAGAAACTCCTTGTTATCTGGCAGCTTCCCTAAAAGAACCCTGTAGCTTAATCCCAAAGACATAATTTATTCTTCAGTTGCATCCATTCTCCTCGTCAACCCGTGTATTTTATTTTTCAGAGCACATGTTTTATTCCAAGATTTTGTAGTTGCTTTTCTTGTATCATAGATACCTTTTGCTTTATGGCATTAGTACACTCACAAGTCACTGTGAATAAGTTAATTATACTAAAGTCGAAGTATTTTTGTGTTTACTACATTTATTATTTTTAAACATTGTTAATTCATCTGATGCTGTCTTTAGTGTTCCATTTTCACTATGTTCTTTTTCCTCAAACACTTGGTGTACATTTGTAAATTTTAATATTTAATGAAAAATTTCTGGTTAATAATCCACGAATATGTGTTCTCTAAAACAGACTTTGAGTACATCTCTGTGGTCTTTAAAATGTCCTATACCCATGTAGGACATTGGGAGTGTGGAGATGGCTATTCACATGCAGTGAAAGTTTTAATCCCTTTGGAGGGGACACTGTCAGCGAGGGCAGCGAACTCCCTCTAAGACCTGAGCATTCTGCCTGGATTCCAGGGTGACAGCCTTATAAGGGGTGGAGAAAGAGGCTTCCCATATTGCTTTTCTGAATCCAGTTTCACAATGAGTCATCCTAACTCATCTAATCTTCCTCTTCGTGTAGTTGATTTGTTTGTATTTGTTTCATTTGTACTTTCCTTGATTTGTTTGTATTTGTTTCGTCAAGTTCACAGTTCCTCTGAGCTTTTCTACGTCATATAATTTATATCCTTCATGGAATCTACAAACTATTCCATCAATGGACTTTTTTCTGCTTTTCTAGCAATTGTTCTATTGTTTCGAGAGACTTAGAGGTTGTGCGAGAGTAGATGTATGTACACCTTTCAGACCTTAAATAGCTGTCCTTCTGAATGTGTCTTTGCCCTATCTTCATTTATCCATATTTACACTGGATTAGCAGACCGAAGATGTGTGCTCCACTCTATCTCAAGCGTACAAGGAACATAAGCTTCTTTACTGTCTATAATTCATTCAGTCTTTTTTTTTTTTTTTGCAGTTTTTGGCAGGGGCTGGGCATGAACCTGCCACCTCCAGCATATGGGGCCAGCACCCTACTCCCTGAGCCACAGGTGCCACCCTTTCTCATTCGGTCTTTTTATTATTATTATTAAATCATAATTGTGTACATTAGTGCACTCATGGGGCACAATGTGCTGACTTCATATATAATCTGATATATTTTCACCAAACTGTTTAACCAGCCTTCATGGCCTTTTAATCACTATATGAAGACATTTAGTCATTTTCACTTGATGCACCAATCAATCCACCAATTCACCCTCCCCCATCCCATCTTCTACCCTCCCCTCCCTTGCCCCTTTCCCCAGCTCACACTCTTTTTAGTAGAGTGTTCCTATTTCTGCTGAATGTCATTAGGAATTTCAGTTCATGTAATTAAAATGGAGTTGGGTTTACT
>CAUYON010076966.1:0-20577 GCA_963573935.1 Arctocebus calabarensis
TAAGGCGCCAACCACATACACCTGAGCTGGTGGGTTCGAATCCAGCCCAGGCCCGCCAAACAACAATGACGGCTGCAACCAAAAAATGGCCGGGCGTTGTGGCGGGCACCTGTAGTCCCAGCTACTTGGGAGGCAGAGGCAAAAGACTCGCTTGAGCCCAGGAATTGGAGGTTGCTGTGAGCTGTGATGTCACAGCACTCTATCCAGGGGGACAGCTTGAGGTTCTGTCTCAAAAAAAAAAAAAAAAGAAAAAGAAAGGCAGAGCAAAAATGAAAAGAAGTTTAGAATGTTTGAAATTGTCTGTGCAGGTTAAATAAGGCTCATAAAAGAGAAATTTATGAAGGAATTTGCATGTGATCCAGTTAACTATATTGCCTTTAGAATCTTTTGGCTTGTAATTGTGTTTGAACAAATGTTTTAAGCTTTTGATATTTGACAAACCTTCCAAAATCAAAACTCTAAATTTGGTCTTTTGGGAATATTAAGACCACTGAAAGTCTGAGAAAGACATAGTAGGCTTACTTGGTATGTTAAAAATATATAGGAAATATTTTCAAATATGAAATGGTAATTAATTTTGTGTGGATTATGTTTATATATCTGTTCCAATATCATAAAATATTGATCTTAGTGTATGTTGTTAGTAATAATTTTAATTCATCTCAGAAAGTGTTTTTGGTAACTGGCTGAGTCCAAAGTTTGTTCTTCAAGGGAAACAGTAGGGAAGGCTGGTGAATTCTCTCAAATTCAAATTTCTGATGACTTTGAAAATTAGATACCATCAGGCTAAAAGAAAACTTCTAGGACTTTACTTAGAAAGCTAATATGTTCAAGAGTATTGCTAATCTAACTTCAAACAGAACAGAAATCAGTTTCATGGAACCACACTGATTTGTTATGGCTCTTTGTTTGAAACATTGGTGATTTTTTTCCGTGTTCTGTTTTTCCAGAAGTCAAGAAAACCATTTTCTATCTCTTGAGCTGTTTGTAAATTTCAGCAATGTATGTACTTATAGGAAGAATTTGAAACATTTATTTTTTTCTCCTTGAGTTTTCCAGAATTCTAAAACCATTTGTAAGTATTTTTAATTTTTGGCAATACAGTTATTTGCATGAGTTCAATAAAAATCCATTTGGTTCTGCAGGACATGATGAAGGTACTGGTTTTTTTTTTTTTTTTTTTTTGAGACAGAGCCTCAAGCTGTCACCCTGAGTAGAGTGCGGTGGCATCACAGCAACCTCCAACTCCTGGGCTCAAGTGAGTCTCTTGCCTCCGCCTCCCAAGTAGCTGGGACTACAGGCGCCCGCCACAACGCCCAGCCATTTTTTGGTTGCAGCCATCATTTTTGTTTGGCGGGCCGGAGCTGGATTCAAACCCACCAGCTCAGGTGTATGTGGCTGACGCCTTAGCCCATTGAGCCACAGGCACCGAGCCGAAGGGACTGGTTATTTTAACAAGGCTTTCATGGAAATAGCATTTTCAGAGGTGTCCAGGCTGCATTAAGAAATTACAGTTGACTTTATAAGGCCAATAAAAAAAGCCCATTGGAAAGACTGGGCAAGTACCTCTCCAATAACATTTCCTGAGCTGTGATGAGTAAAGAATCTCACTTTCTGACAGGTCCAGGAATCATGATGTGCTTGGGGACATCAAGAGAAGAGGAATTTACTCAATGCATGTATCTAATGGCACAGATGAAACCGGGGCTTATGAGAAGCTTTCAAGTCTAACCTGAGATTCTTTATAAAAAGTTCCAGCAAAGCCAATTTTAAAAGGAAGAAGAGCCTAGATGGCTATTAATTATTCTTGCTGCACTTCATGAAAGACCCAGCATACTGTAAATATAGTTTCTTTGGCAATTGAATTAGTTATGCTATAATTTGTTTTTAGTAAAGTGAGAAATCATGGATAGAAAAATGGTTCAAAAGAGAAAAAAAATTGCAGCCTACCTGTATGGGCAATCCCAGCCTTATCTGCAATGCTAGCTCATAAAATTAGACGGTTTTACTCAACTGATCTGTTAAGTGGGACTAAGAGACTGGCCAAAGACTATAGAATTATATACAGTAGTTATATTTGCCCTAAAGTCTTAAGATTCAACAAAGGTCACCTATTGGCCACACTGGAAAATTTGTGCAGTATTAAACTCTATCTGCTGTATCTATATAGAATCTCAGAAAAAATTGGAACCTGAATGAGAATTTCCCAGTAAATGATGTGATTATAACATGGCCTCATAAGTGGCCCCACATCCATCTGATGTTCAGGAATATTCACTTGAATTATCCAGAACTTTGATCACTTCTGTACGTATTATCTTAAGAACTGTGCTAAGTCTGTAAATAAGAATACTAATGTTCTCATGTGAACCTTAGCCTCAGAATCCAGAACTTGTAAATGTTTGTAGGTAACTGCTAAATGATTTTACTCTCTTACCCTGGACCCAACCTTAACTTTGTCCCTGTCAGTATAAGAGAGCCAGAAAGCCATAAACATATGCAAAGTGGCTGAGGTCATACAGAAACCAGATGAAAGCTCTGGGGATTTCTAAGAAAGACTGTGTGAAACATACAGACTGGCCAAACCATTGTATGAAGTTACAAAGTGGGGAGAGAAAAGGCCAATGGAGTATAAATCCAAACAACCAAAGCCTTCAAGAGGCTAAAGGAAAGACTGTGGGCAGCCCTGGTGCTAGGCCTTCCTAACCTGGCCCAGCCTTTTGAACTGTATGTATAAGAAAAAAATAGAACAAGTGGGGAAGTGTTCACCTAGAATGCAGCATACTGGGCAAGACCTTGCTTGTCTCTCTAAGCAACTTGACAGAGTCTCAAAAGGATGGCCCCCATACCTAAGAACACTTGCAGCATGCTGGTGTAAGAGGCTGATAAGTTGACTTTGGGACAAAACTTAAGAGTCTGAGTAACATGCACAGTGGTCACTTTTATGAACACCCAGGGGTATCATTGATTGACCAACTCATGCCTCACCAAATATCAAAGCTTACTGTGTAAAAATCCAAGGTTGATTGTAGAGGTTGTATGCATGAGGCCATGCACTTAGGACAGAGGCAAAAGAAAATTAAGAGGCTTCTGGGGAGATACTTTTACATTCCCCTGTTGGCCACCCTTGCTGAGAAAGTCAGCCAGCATTGTGTGACATGCAACAATGCTAGGCAGGGACCATCCCTGCCTCCTGAAATTCAGTCCTACAGGGAAGCTTCTTTGAAAGATGTGCAAATGGACTATACTGAGTTGTCCAGATTTATAGGAAACTGATGCTTACTAGTTCTGGTCTGCACATACTTGGAATAGGTGGAAGCTTTCCCCACCAGGAGATCAAGAGGATCAAATCTGGGACAAGGATCAGACCCTTCAAACTAAGATAGAAGGGACCCTACACCATCATCCTGACCACATGTGCAGTAGCGATGGTGGAAGGGATCCTCACCTGGATTCATCACGGCTGGCTGAAGAGGGCTTCACTGCCCCATGGGGAGCAAAGGTAACTTTTACGACAGTCAACATGCCCTGCTCCAGCCACATACTGGGAACTGGCTAGTCAACGCACAGCTGAAACCTGAGGATATTCCTTGCGAGACTTATCTCAATTGGACTTTGGGGAAAGGGGAGAAGACAAGGGTGTGATCTGTGTACTCTCACCAGTAAAATAGAACAAAAGGTGACTCCTTTACAGCTTTTATGAATGCAAAGGCACCTTGAAGGGAGCTTGCACTCATAATCAGACACAGTACTCAATATGTGACACAGGGAAAAGTGAAACCCCATATGTATATTAACCCCCACCACAGTACAATTAAGGCCTGGGTAGAGAACCTGAGAGGAGTTGGTCCCTGAAATCTGAGTGCTGGTCCAGACCAGAGAAATAAGAAAGCCCAGCCAGGTGACTCTGAAATTTAAATGCCTGCAGCACCATGCAAGGGTGCTACAGCACAAAGAACTAGGAAAGAAACTAGAGGACAGATCAGAAATACGTCTGTGCCTTCGATTTTGTAGAAAAGTGGTGTAAAGTCAAATATGAAAGGTGAAAATGTATGAGAGAGAGCACCTGAGACAGTGAGGATGGCAGCAAAAGAAATGTACTCAAAAGTAGTGAAGACAGATTGCTCCAGTGTAACCCCTGGATTAGTAAAAGAAATGTACTCAAAAGAAGTAGTGAAGACAGATTGCTCTGTAGAGTCAGTGTAACCCCTGGAGCCAGTCTTGCAAATTAAAACCAAGTAAAAACATATGAAAACCACCAGCTCCTGCAAAAGCAAGCTGATATTGGGACCCCAAATTAAAGTATATATGGAGTCTCATAAGGGTGGAATGAGAGAGGATACTCAGGAAAGGTGAGGTCTAGGAGAACAGAGTTCTTCTCAAGAGACCCCAAGGATACACCTGTGGGGTCCTCCCTATGGTGACTCAACTCTTAGGATTTGTAGAAACTTCACTTCCTGGGACCTGGAAATTTCTACTTCCATGAAATCTTGTAGTTCTGTGGGGGCTGAAACAGCTGCTCCCACTTGATTCAAACTGACCAATGAGAAAGGTACCCGTGGGTTGGAACTTTTGGACTGGGGATAAAAAGAAGAGTGAGCCAGTCAGGGAGTGAGGCCTTTTGAGATTTTTAGATTTTCCATAGCTCCATTGGCTGAATAAAGGTTTTTTCCTCTTAAATAGAGTGTTTGGGGCCATCAGTCTCTCCATTGGGCCTCAGCTTCCTGGAAAAATTTCACCTGTTTCTTTGGTTCTATGCTAGTTTACATTCCCGGGCAGGAACCATAACTAGCCCTCCAAAGTGAAAATAATATGAAAGAGCAAACCTGCCAACCATACAGTTTTACTATGTGTTTTAGGAAGACGACCACTAAAAAGGGTAGTTGTGGCCAAATTAACATGTCAAATGAACTGAGGGTACTCCAAGGCCAGATGAAACTCATACTACCTATTTGGTATACTTGTCAATCCACATAATTAAAATCTATCTCCTTGCGGGTGAGTTAAAGAAATACCATGGTCTTGCAGAAAGCCATTAACATTATCTTCTGGTAAAGCCTTCAGGCCTATCTTAGGGCACTGGACAGGAACTGTCCCATAGCATCCAGAGACTAGATGCTGATTTGAGTTAAACTGAGCATTTGACAGAAGGGTTCTGACCTGTTTCCAGAAAGAAAATCAGTGACTTGGGAAGGTATCTATAAGGAGGAATGATTTACTCTTCAAAAGATATATTGTTTTATTTTTGGTTCGTTTCTTGATTATAAATGCTGGTCAGTGTCCAAAATTAAGGTGCCATTGCTGGTTACCCTAACCCAAGATGTTTTTTTGGAAAAACACAAACTGGTTTATGATGCATGCAGATCAGTCTAAACCTGGGTAAATTCCTTTTCTACCAATAATTCCTAGATTATGTGATTAGATCAAGGGGAAAAGAGAAAGCTTTCATATTTCTCAAAATAATGTTTTAAAACTTCCTTCATTTCTTACTTCCTTCCCATCTCTCTTTTCCTCTCTAAAATATTCTCAACCTCCTAACTCATTAAGACTTTTTATTTAGGGCTCAGTGCCTGTGGCTCAAGCTGCTAAGATGCCAAAGCCGTGTACACCTGAGCTGGCAGGTTCGAATCCAGCCCAGAGCCCACCAAATAACAATGACAGCTGCAACCAAAAAATGGCTAAGTGTTGTGGCGGGTGCCTGTAGTCCCAGCTACTTGGGAGGTGGAGGCAAGAGACTCGCTTGAGCCCAGGAATTGGAGGTTGCTGTGAGCTGTGATGTCACAGCACTCTATCCAGTGTGACAGCTTGAGGATATGTCTAAAAAAAAAAAAAAAAGACTTTTTTATTCAGGAAGAAAACTTAAATAAAGATTTTATAAATATTTGTGAAAATTTTTTCAGATATACAATTGGGTAGCTCAGTAAGAATAAGTGCTATATAATCTGTTGTCTAGAGAAAAGGGTTTGAACAGGATTTTTAGGCCATAGCTAAGCTCTGTCAGTCCTTGTCACTTATTGATACTTAGTGTAAGAAAGAGCTATTTCCAAATACAAAAAATAAAAATAAAAAAAGAGCTATTTCCAAAGGCCCCTAAAATTAAGGTATAAAGCAATCAATAACATCTTACAAGAATAAATCCATAAAGTAGATAAGTAATTTTTTGCTAAGAAATGTTAACTGGTGCCATCTAGATGAAAATCAAATGTAACAGAGTATCTGCTTTGGGTCACTCAGGTGTGGGATGGGGGTGATGCTCCAGAAAGGACCAGGATCATTCCAAAAACACAGGAATAAGAGAGCTTTTCTCCTTATACTTCATCCCAAAAACATAGTCTGAGAGGTCTTTTCTTCCTATACTTCCAAAAACTCAGGTATGAGAGGTCTTCTCCCTATGCTTTTGCTCTGCTGTGCTGAGTGTCCCTTTATACTTACTTGTATGTTGAGATATTTCAAGGACAGTGTCTTCCTGAAGTGGCCAAACTGCAGGATGTGGGAGGACATGACACATTTGCTTCTGTGATTCCTGGAAGGTGCCCTACTCTGAGTGCAGATAAGACCACCAAGATCTTTGGCCCACAAGAGGCAGTGAGTCCTGGCAAGTCCACTTAATGGGTGGTAGAGAATGTGGCCCAGCAGAGGCCCCAGGCCCTGGGAAGTGGCCTGCACAGCTGTGGTCCTACCTTGCCTGTCCATGCAACTCCTCACAGCAGATTCCCCACCCCCTCTTCCTCAGACTCAGGGCCTGGCGGCCAGCTCCTTAGACACACTGTTCTTCCTCCTCACCCTCCTACACTCCTTCATCCTCTATATAAACTTGAAACCTTGCTAAATAGTAATTTACTGTTACACTCTCCTAAGATTTACCCTCAAGGAATGATGCCAGAAGAGTCACACCATTGACATTTCTTTCTTTTGGGTCTTTCTAATGGTCTTTTAAATATTCAATTCCCTGCTTCCCAAGGAAGTAGAGGATGCCACTGGAAGGAAAGGTGTGAAAGTAAGAAAGCAAATGTTTCTGTTTCATAAATAAATGGCACGCAGTCCTCAGGAAGATTCCTGACAGGCCTTAAGACAACCACCCCACATAGAGAAAGGAGTGTCTCGAAAGAGGCAGGTTGAGAACTCAGACCCCATCCATCAGCCAGAGGTTCTAGAAA
This sequence comes from Arctocebus calabarensis, assembly GCA_963573935.1. Classification (NCBI taxonomy): domain Eukaryota; kingdom Metazoa; phylum Chordata; class Mammalia; order Primates; family Lorisidae; genus Arctocebus; species Arctocebus calabarensis. The sequence goes on from CAUYON010076966.1 coordinate 7,158, forward strand.
TGCAAAAATGATAACTATTACAGTTATCCCTTCCTCAAGACAAGGAAATCATGCAGCCCTCCTCCCCAACCCCATCCCTAAGACTTATGATCACAGAAACCCCTCCCTGGTTATCTGCTCAGGAAGTCTGCTCAGCTGGCCTTGATAGCTGGGCTGAGGCAATTGGTTCCTGGCAAATGGGGAAAAATAATTTTTTTAGAAAAGTAATTATATTTAATTCTATTTAATTAATGCACAGTTCTTTCCTCTGAGATTATGTCCTTCCTACAGTTTTGCTATACAAATGTTCCCTTTGAAGACTCCCAGTGCCAGCTATAGCTTATTTCAAAACCTAAATCTGGACAGAGAATAAACTTTGACCTTCCTCAGATGTCTGAACTTACAGACACTTCCTTCATTTGAAACTGTCCCAATGTTATGGAAGTATGTGGACCTCTCCCAGGACCATACAAGAGTCCTTGGGGGCTTCTTCCATAGAGGCTCCCAACCCAATCGGCTTTTACCCCAACCCTCAGCAGAGAAATTCACAGACCAATTGGCAGGGTAAAAAGTTCTCAAATCTCCCTTGCCCCACAAGACTTTATCTCCTCATTGGACAGGCTCTCACACAGTTCTTTCCAGCACCCCCACAGCTTTTCGCCTTGTGAATCCCCCAGTTTGGATTCACTGATCCCAAATAAAACTGTGTCCTACAGAAAAACTTCCAACACTGAAGAACTATCAGTCGAAGTCACAAGTACAGTCCCCCGCCACCTTAAACTCACCAGGATCCCTGAAGAATCCACTTCCTTTTAGTTGTGTAACATTCCTCCCTGATTTTTTCCTTTTCTCTATAACTTTTCTCAGGATGCCTGGCTACTCTCACATGTTCAAAGTTAGAATGACCTCCTTGAAGCCTCTAAAAAACCTGTTGCTACAGGGCACCTTCCAAGACTTTCTCCCTGAAGAAACCAAATTTTCTTCTTCCTTCTTTTTTTCCTTCTGGCTAACCTCGCCCCTGCCCCTGTCAATTCTGGCCTTTCTCCCCTACCCATCAACCTCAACTGAAGATAAAGTCACTAATTATAATCCTTCTCTTTCTCAGTTACAGATCAGCAATTGCTTGCTTCATCTCTCGATTTATTGAGCAATCACCTGAAAACGACTCATATCCTCACCCTACCAGATACCAACCACTTCAAACTGAAAAAAAAGCCAAAGAATTCCTGTAAACACCACTCCCCTTCCCATCCCTCTCCCCCTCCCATTCTTTTTACAGGCAGCCCATGCATCCCCTCCCCAGGCAAGAAGCAGTCAAAGAGATACCACGCCCATCACCCTACCTCCTTATAATAAACTAAAGAGGCTGGTATGATAGAACCAAGTATACCTGCCCAAATAAACTTGCCCTGCCCAACCAGGATCAGGTTCATGGACTGCCTAGAAAGGGTCAGACTCATGTCCCTCCCAGGAAATAGGAATGCCACCAATCCTGGCTGCCTTAACCCTTTAAAACCCTGTCCGCCAGAGCCCAGGTGTGGATTTCTCCCTAGTCAGGAATCTCATCTCATCTGCACTCCAGGTGGAATAAAAGCCACTTTAATTGCATAAATTAGATCTCTGTTTTCCTTTCATCTCATGTCTCAGAATGATTTTATCCTTGGATCAGGAACTTTTTTCTTTTTGGCATCTGCCTCAACTCTAGTTGTTTGATAATTCTATGTGTCTAAGTCTTGATTCATCTCCCCCAGTATCCAATTTTTTTTATATTGTGAATCAGAAATCTGAGTGGCCAAGGGACAGTACAATGGCAAAGAGGAAAGCACCACTAAACCACACATGGGTCAAGTAAAGAGTATAGGCAGAAAGCCTATAAATAAGCCTTTAAAGGGTTCCGTTTTGTGAAGGCAAGTTTGAAGTCTTTTGTGAGTTAGAAAGGAAAAAAACCTGTATAGAATTCCAGGTGTGGCTAAAGGCCTGATCATGTAGAAGTGATTAAAGCCTGGCTTCATGGGAACTGGACTGCAGGCTGGTACCTGTATATCTCAGGGATTTCCAGACTACTCCCTAAAGGTGAATGACTGCCTCCAGAAGGTCTGTTAAAGGTCAAGCATTCAAACAGCTTATTCCCCCAGAACTTTGTTTTGTGATTTTGTTTTTTGATTGCTTAGCATAAGAATAGCTTTAGACAATGTTAGCAGAGTGGTTATCAGTTAATCCCTAGACCCTTAGGCACCAGGCAGTGAGAGGCCTGGGGCTAAGGTTTAAGTCATATGTTTATTGATTAGTTGTGTGTAGTATTGCCTATATAAGCTTTGGTGGAAGAAATAAAGTTGCTGCATGCAATGAGAGAGCTACAGCTGTTATAGGCCAACAGCCCCCCAAAAGACCTGAATCTGTCTCAGTCTGTCTCAGCCTTGGTCTCCAACATGCCCATCCTTGGGTTAATTCTGAGAACAGGTTTCTGATGAGGAAGTTCTCCAAGTTCCCTGACTCCCTAGCCATGGCTAAACAATGGTGAAAACTTACTCAAGCAGAGTAAGAGTTTCCCAGGCTACTGAGTTTCCCAAGCTGTCCCCGTGCCACCTGCCATGCCGCCTGCTGTAGCCCCCTGACTATAACCCCGCCCTGAGCTACCTTCCACGTTCTGCTTCTGTACATGCCTGCCTGCCACATGAGCACAAAAAGGGTATAAAAATCAGCCTGCTCTGCACTTCAGGACCTTCTGCCCTTTAGGGCAGCAGTCCCCTGTGCAGGTGTAATAAATCACCATCTGGTTTATGCCTAAAGTGGGGTCTGAGTTTTTCTTATAGGTGGCAATGAGTACAACACAGCCTTCCTTATTTGCCATACAATTTCATTGCAGGTCTTAATCTCTGCAGCACTGCACCATGCAACTTTCACACAACAAAAGAGAATTAGTTCCTTCTTCCCAGTGCCTTGTCCCTGTAAATCAAATTTGGCCATCCAAGTCTTGTCCTGCCAATGGTGTACCCAACATGAGTGGCATTATAGAGAAAACGTCAGTACACTGTTCAAATTGACTATGGGGGTTCTTTATTGGCTGGCAGACCAAGATAGGTTCATACTTGAAAATTTATTGGCATCTGCATGACAAAAGCATGCTGTTTTTATACCTTTTTCAGTTGAGGGAGGAGGGTGGTAGGTGGAATCTTTGCAAGGTTAGATTTACAGGGTTGGGGGTTGGTTAGTTACCAGGGGACTGAGGACAGGAATGTGGTTTTACAAGGGTCTGCTGTGACTCTGGGCTAGGCAGCTGTCTCTGCAGGATATGTTTGTTTAACAGCCCATCTTCAAGGCCTACATGCTCAGGGGGTGCCCAAGGGGAGGAGGAAAGAAAGTGCAAATTGGGGTTCGTTTGGCCTTCTCACCATAATTAAATTCCAGAATCTTCCTAAAATTCTTCTAACCATCATTAACAAGCTAACAGCTTCAGAGTCCAGATCTTCATACAGTGAGGACATTACTTGGTTTTTCCTCATAGACCAAGTCTTGTCCTGCTACAGTTTTATTCTCACAGTTGGCTTCTGGATTCTAATCACATGTCACAGATCTGTAATGCTGTGTGTCTGGTCTTCTCTCTCCATCTTTTCTCTATTCTCTACAAATCTAAAGTCAAGACTGCTTCTCCAATGTTTGGTTATTTTGTAGTCTCCCATATCTCCTAAGTCTATACTCCAACCATATCCTAAGAATACAAAAGCCTCAAAGATTCCATCCCTTTTTCCTAGCTGCATTGTCCGCAGATGGCTACTTCAGGGACTATTCTCACAGGTACTGCCGTCGGGGCCCTGGACTGGCCAGGAGTCCGGCCCCGAGTCTATCTAACTGTCCGGACATGGACCGCTGTGCTACCTTGTTCGGGATCAATTCCCTTAGGTGCCAGTGGGTAATTCATCTTAGCAGGAGAGAAAGAGAGAGAGACAGTCTTCGATGGAGAAAAACAGTCTTAAGGAGAGCGAATCTTAGCAGTCTTCAGAGAAGGGTGCTAGGCAGACACCATTCCGAGCAGGAGGAATTAAAGAGTTAAAGTGAGCAAGTCTATGAGAGAATGAATGAATGAGTGAATCCAGACTAACCTCTCCTGCAGCTACTTGTAGAAGTAATCCCGTGGCTATTTTTACCACAAGTATGGAGATTGCCAAGCACTGGCACTTGTGCTCTCATATTAAGAAGAACCAAATCCCTTCCCCATGCCCTTATCACCAAGGTGTTATCAAAATGTTATATCACAGGTGTTTCTTATAGTTACAGAGAGTTCAAAGCTTAACTCTCACTCTCCTTCCCTTGAATCATCTGGTCTCCCACATATTCCCCCTTTTTGTGTATTTTAAGATAGTCTCTAGTACAGCTTGCAAGGGCAGTTGTTTTCGTTGTTCAGCCCTTTCTCTTGCTAGGTGGAAGAATAAAGAATATAAGATAATTATCATAATTCAGAATTCCAGGTGGGAGGCTCCCTAAGTAGTGTAACCCCATATCTAAACTTAAGCTTCAGCTGCCACTAGGGAGAAGATAGTGATTAAGGTGTAACTTCCTTTAAAGGTATTTCACACTGAGAAAATCTTTGTCTGAAAGATTTACAACTTCCATTTCATCTATTATAAATTGTGTTAACTGGCAAACAAAGGTCCTGCTTTCCTTGAAGCGCTTTTTCCTTTGCTGTATAAATTGTACTTAACAGATGAACAAAGATATCGCTTTTCTTGTGGTCTTTGCTAGCAAAGATCTTACTGCTTTACCACCTTTTGCTACCTCTGCCTTTAGTAGCTGACAAATAAAGGTACCCTTGTCTTGTGGAGCTTTTCCTTTGCTATTTTGTAGCAGGAAAACCAAGGCAGACAGAAGACTCCAGGCACCAGTTGATAGAGGAAGCAGAGAGTTTATTTCCAGACAGGAGACTCAGCAGACTAGTGTCCTAAAAACTGAGCCAGACTGAGCCTGCCAACTTAATCTCTTACCTTTCTCTTATACATCTTTTAGGGCTAGAGTGCACATGAGAGTCATGAAGGCTGTGAGAAACATGACAGACTTGGAAGTCTTGGTACTCAAGGGAAGGTCAGGTTGGCCCACACCCGTGATACCAGGTGGGCTACCTGTCTTCAAAGGCGAGGGAAGGTTAAACAAGTTACAAGGCTACTATGTCTAGGCCCCGCACAGACCAAGGGAAGGGTATACAGATAACAAAGACATCGGCTGCAGTAGAGGTAGGAGTATTACAGACTGGCTAATGCCTATACGGAGTGACCAGGACAGATCTTTAGCTCTGCTTTTACTCTCTTGCCTCAATTTGAATCCAGGCTTTATTTCATTTGGAGTTTCCCTAACTGACACAAAGGTAAAGAAAGAATTTTACTCTCTCTTGCTGTCTATGAAGGATGCACTACCTACCAAGTGTATTTTCCTCCTTCGGTGGTAAAACCTGCAAGAGGGGGGCGTCCCATAATCAAGGGAGAGGCACTTAAGTAAAGAAAGAATTTAGTTTACAAACCGACCAGAGGGGGGCTTCCCAAGCCATACAAGTAAAGAGAGAATTAAGTTTTTCTATTGTTCCTCCATTGTCATTTGTTGGTCTGGTTTAATTTCCCCCTATTTGTGTATCTGAGGTGCCAAAGGTCTGCATACTCTGGGTAGGTTCTTCCCTTGGCATAAAATTGAATGAATTATACTGCTTTACCAAAGAACAGTTTGACATGCTGATTTTACCAAAGAACAGTTTGAAATGCTGATTTAACTTCCCCAAATTCATATCTGGGGTGCCAAAGGTACACTATGGGCAGGATCCTCCTTTGGCACAAAGTTGAATGAATTTTACTATTTTACCAAAGAACAGTTTGAAATGAAAGTGTTATAGAAACTATGTTGTTTTAATTTCTTTATTTTTATTTCTTACCAGTGGGTCCTGATTTGGGCCTGACTGATAATTTCCCTATGATAAAGGCGTTCCATTGAATGGAGAGTGGCATTCATTGGCCCAATGGTGCCCCTTTTCACACCTGGGGCATACACCAGGGGGGACATGGACCACTGTGCTACCTTGCTCAGGACCAACTCCCCTTAGGTGCCAAAGGAGAGTTGGCACCTCTCATTTAGCAGGAGAGAAAGAGACAGTCTTTGAGGGAGAGAAACAGTTTTAGTAGGAGACTGAATCTTAGCAGTCTTCATAGAAGGGCGCCGGGCAGATGGCCTCCAAGCACAAGAGTTAGAGTGAGTTAAGTCCATGAGAGAATGAATGAATGAATGAATCTGGACTAACCTCTCCTGCACCTATGGTACAAATAGCCATGGGATATTATAGAAGCTACTTATAGAAGTAATCCCGTGGCTATTTGTACCATAGGTGGAGAGACTGCCAAGCACTGATGCTTGTGCTTTCATATTAAAGAAAGCCAAATCCCTTCCCCATGCTCTTATTACAGAGGTGTTATCAAGATGTTATATCACAGGTGTTTCTTATCGTTACAGAGCATTCAAAGCTTAACTCTCACTTCTCCTTCCCTTGAATCATCTGGTCTCCTACATACTGCTTTCTGACACTGAACTTGAAACTTTCCCAGCGTCATTCCAGGAAAGCCACAGATGAGAACTGAGACTATTGGTAATAATGGCTTATAAGATTATAGATGATCTATGTCATGATTTGTTGTTTGTTCTAGGAAGCCTTTGCCCAGGAAAAATGTCCATAAAGTATTAAGTGACTGCATTGCTTGCTTCTGGAAATTCCTCCAATCAGTTTATTGGAGACAATAGTTTGCTTATCTGATTTGTTGTAAGCCCCTTGCTCTCTTGCTTCATTGTGTCTACCAATCCTAAATGATTATATTACAAATTTTTCCCAATCCCATCAGTTCCCCACTTTAAAGCACTATCAATACCCCACTCTGACTTCCTTCTCCTAAGACACTTGCTAAGCTTCTCCAGGGAGTTTTCTTCTACCATGGTAAATCCTTATAAATGTAGTTTTTCTTGCTAATACATTGTCTAGTGATATTTTCAATTCAATTCCATGAAGGTCAGTTCTTAGAGGGAAAAAACAATAATAAAAACCTTGTGGATTTGCTGACCACCAACTACTTGCCATAGCCTGAGGGCTGCAACGCCTCCCCTCCCCCCCCCCCAGCCACACCATGCATGGTGTTTCATCTGTCTTTACCTGACTGCCCAGCACAGCCCTAGATCAGGGCACATGCAACACTTCTCGCCTGCCCAGGCTGCAGTCACCCAGAAATGGAGGGAGATTGCACAGTTACAGGTTAAAGGGTGTCCTTTAGCAACCACAGCCAAAGCAGCACATTAAGACGCCCCACTGGTGTTTGACTGAAGGGCTGTGCTTTTGTCATGCCCGTTCTGCAGGCTAAATCACTGTTAATTGAACTGTGAAAAGGATAATTTTCCATGAATTCCATCTCTGTGTGTCTGGTTGAGACCAATAGCTTCTTGCTCCTTATGATGCCAACAGCTTAGTTTTTTTTTGTTGGTTTTTTTTTTTTGAGATGAGTCTCACTCTGTCACCATGGGTAGAGTGCAGTGGCGTCACAGCTCACAGCAACCTCAAACTCTTGAGCTCAAGTGATTCTCTTGCCTCAGCCTCCCAAGTAGCTGGGACTGCAGATGCCCACCACAATGCCTGGCTATTTTTTGTTGCACTTGTCATTGTTTAGATGACCCGAGCCAGGCTCGAACTCACCAGCCTTGGCACTAAAACGTGCCCAGCACTGTGTCAGCAAGTCAAAGCAGCATGCGACTTTCTGCTATCAGTCCCCAAACTCCTGGAGTCCTGTCTGGAGCCTGTGTCTCCTTTAAGAGTTGCTTCCCTGTGCTGCTCGCCACCCTCACAGCGAGTTTGCGGCTTGCTTGGCTCACGGCTCCAATTACAACCAGGAGCTCAGTATTCTGTGTGGAGCTCCAGAGTCTGGGGCAGGTCCTAGCAAAGCCCTGCCGGTGGTCCTGTTTCAGTCTCCTGGGGAGTGGTGTCAGAGGAGCGGGGGTCTCAAAATAACCACAGTTCTACGTGTCCCCTAAGCTGTCCCTTTGCTGGATGTAAAGCCTCACATTTATGTCGTCCCTGGGGGATCCCTCCCTTCCTCGGATGATGTAGGGTCAGGTTAATTTGAAAAGAATGATGTAATCTCAAGACCTGAAGCGATCTCCAAAGTGTTGTGTCGGGGTTCACTGATGACCTTGACCTGGGCTGGGAGTCAACAGGGGAGACGATGCTGGGGAGAAATAAGATTCTACATCGACTTAATACTGAGAGGCCTGGAAAAAGGCATACATTGGCTCACACGCCACAGTGGCAGAGTGGGTCAACACAGCGACTTTCTGATATCTCAGAAATCTTCTACTGAATTCTAACACAGAGCATATATGCAAAATGTAAAGGGGCCAAAATTTTAATAGGATCAGAAGAATTCCAAGCCCCAAAGAAGATGAGTAAAGAGGAAATGTCTGGGCGATGGGGAACATGAGATAGTGAGCTTTCAACAAGGGCCAACATCAGATTTAGAAAAGGGGAGGGGAAAACAAGTTTCATCCCAGCAGAGCAAATAAGCCAGGTTTCCTAATCCATCTGCCAATCAGGAGTTCAAAGGATTTAGCCCCCCTAAAGGGCTTAGCCCCACCCTCCTGCTGACGCTCCCCTCCAGGACAGCGTTCAGTGGTCTTGATGAGCCCCCAGGGATGACATGTCTTGCACTCTGCTCTGGATGGCAGCAGGGCACCCTGCAGAGACACCAGCCTATCCACCTCTCCCATTGTTGGAAACTTGCCATCACCAGCCTCATACAGCTCTACCTTCTAGGGCTAGAGATACTCAATTTTCCAGCTGGGTTAATAGAAGCCCCAGAGACAACCAAGACAACAAACACTTTATAGTACTCAAGGCTATTTTCTATTGTGTTATAACTTTTGTAGCAACAGGGAAACCTGATTTTCATATTGCATTAAATGAACAAAAATTAAAACAGATGATTACATCTACTCTTGACATCATGGCTGAGTGAAAATGTGGGTGCTTTGGAGTGGAATATAAACCTGGTAACAGTTGATGTTATAGGGAGTCTTCCCAGACACTTCCAATTTTATCATTTTATTTCTTTTATTACACAAAATAGAAGTTTTAATAACTTTGTGTTTCTGGGCAAATAATATAACCCCTTAGTGCCTCAGTTTCACCATGTACAATAACTGGGGCAGAATACCTAATGCCAGGGTCATGAGGATTAAATGAATAAAGATATAAGGGCATTTAGGATTTGGCCCAGGGCATAGAAAAGACTACATAAATGAAAGCTATTGTAACACGTGTGACAGGGTAAATTGTTTCTTTTCACTGATAAACTTTTTTTTTTAAATAAAAGTTTAAGATCTCCTTTATTTTTAGAAGGACAGTCAAGACTGGGTCATATTTTTCTTGCTCCTAGTTGAAAAGTGATACCATTTCTGTGTTTCAAAGCAGGTGAGCCAGCCTGAAGAATCTTTTCTCCCACTGCCTTCTCGTGCATGGCAGGGACCCAACAAAACATGGAGGATAAACTGTTAAAGTAGGGACGGGACTTCCGGTTTGAACAGTAGCTGATGTTATTCTACTCACGTTTAGAATCCCGAAGGCAGACAGATCTTAGAAAAGAGAAGCCATCATGGCCCCAGAGAAGCCTGCGTGCCATGTACAGAAATATTGAGAGCAGCAGTGAAGTTCGCTGTAGCTGGTCTACCCTGGTGAGTAGAGCCACGGAGTTGACTGAATTTGAACCTGTAGGGTCAAGACAGGAGCACCTTCAAAGCTATCCAGGTACTGAAGATAATAGCTATGATAGTCCGCTTACCCTCTTCTCCGAGTTAAGACCAGGGGCCCAGGTACAGTCTGAATAGTGAATCAGCCTCCAATATTAACACATAGCCCCTCACAAGAGACACTTAAATCATATGACATTTTTGCACCCCAGTTGGTATGAAGAAATCTTTATCTATTACCTATAGAACTGGATATTATTTAATTTGTATTGTCTTTGAAAGATATTTCACACAAATAATGCTTTGTCAGATCACATGTCATTGCAAGTACACTTTATTAGACGTGCCCTAGTATCACTTTCAAATAAACACATTGTGAAATGGCAAATACCTCGAGAAGGTTTTAGGGCAATATTTATACCCTTTGGTACTAGCCATATAATGGCATCACTTGTCCTATAAGGAACAGTCTACAATTTCAAAGAAGCCTCCACATAACCGAATCCACCTATCCCACACTGTCCACAAAAGCACACATGCTCCTGCCCTGTCGAGAGACAGTCATACATCACATCGCTGGAAACCTTGTTCTCAGTGTCTCTAGTTGGCGTCCACACATCTTCTCCATGAAAATCCTCCTGGAATGAGTCCTGTGGACAACAGCAGGCTTATTAAATAAATTAAAGCACATCTCTGCTATAGATTATTAAAAGTGATGCTGTAGAAGATTATAAACTCAGAAAATTTTAAAGGAAAAAGGCTACAAGGTTGTATTATTCAAGGTGAGTCAATTTCTGGGAAAAAAATGTCTTCTTTTTTTGTATTTGTCATAGTGGGCAAACACTATGAAGATCTCCACTAACATAACACGAGCAAGTTGACTCTGGGTGGTTGGATTAAAGATGATTCTACTATTTCTCTATTTGCTTATCTGAATTTTCTGACATAACTAAAATGAAGACATATGAACTTCTACAGCAGTAACCTTCCCTCTACCCTCAAGAAGGACGGTGAAGACAGAACTAAAGCTACTTAAGTAGACAGCACTTTTGGACAACCAATAGCTGGAGATGCCAAGAACGGATTTTTAAATGAACTCAGTATATTACAAGTTGCCACTTCAGAGCTTGGGGTACACAGGGAAGGACAAATCTGAGTAAAGGCTTTAGACATCCGGGAGGGTACATGAGTTCCCCGAAAGTCCAAGAAAAAGTGAAAAGACTGATAATAGTTTTCCCTGGTGCCTTTATATGTGAAATGCTAGTATATATATTACAACCAGGGGCTTGATAGGAAAGCACTGACTTTATAGAGTCGGGGATGCTTGGAACCTTGAGCCTGTGGGGGACCCAAATGAGGACTGGCCCAAGGCAGTCACGGGAGGAGCTCAGTCTTGTAGAGCTGTGTGGCACTGAGGATTGGATGGACGGGATCCTGCCCATTTCCCAGGAAGAAAACCAGGATCCCTGAGGAACGAATGTGATGAGGTACTTTACACAGAATGATATGTTTTGATCTTGGTTATTTTGTTTCTTGACTTTAAAAGATTTTAAAAGTAATCTATGTAGGAAATATACAACATTTCTTTTACTTAAAAGGAATTTGATTTTGGTTATTTTGTTTCTTGACTTTTAAAAGTAATCAATGTAGGAAATATACAACATTCCTTTTATTAAAAAAAAAGTATTTTGTAACAGTGTTCTAGAACAGGGAGTTGGCAAACTTTTTGTGTAAAGACCCACACCGTAGGTATTTTAGGTTTTGCTGGCCACATACGTTACTGTTGCGGTTGCTGCTTCTTTTAAAGCCAACTCTTTAAGGACACAAAAAGTAGCTCAAATGGCCAGACCAAAATTTTTTAATGTGAGCTAAGAATAGTTTTGTTTTTTCATTTATAAAAGTACATTAAGAAATAAACAAAGTGAAAACTGGCATATATTATATGTGGACTGTAAAAACTAAAATATTAACTATCAGAAATATTTACTAAGAAAAAAATTTACTACAGAAAAAGTTTGCTGACCCATCCATTAGAGATCATAAAATCTTTTCTTCCTTTTATTTCAAGAGAGTTAAGGGAGAACAGTGTTTTTGGCTTCGTGGATGGAATGTATAATGCTGAAGTCAGGGCTTTGTGTGCACCCATCACCAGAACACTGTACATTGTACGTGATAGGGAACTTCTCATCACTCACTTTCCTCCTTCCCTGCTTCTTTGTTTCCAAGGCCCATCACACCACTATATGACCATGTAAGAGTATTATTCTTAAAAATGTAATCCCCTCTTTCCATGTCGTCTAGTCCACAGGGCTAGCTTGTTTTTTTAAACAACAATCATCTCCAAAGATGAGGAAAAACCATTTGACATTTGACAAAATCCAACATCCATTCCTCATTAAAATCTCTTAGCAAACTAGTAAGAGAAGAAAACTTCCTTGACTTGATAAAGGACATCTGCAAAAAACCTGGCACCGAGTTAACATCGTATTTAATTGTTAATGATTGAATGATTTCCTCCTAAGATCAGGAAGAACAGAAATATGTTCACTCTCACCATTTGCTCTCAATACTGTACTGAAGGTTCTAACTAGTGCAATAAAGCAAGAAAAAGAAAAGGTATCCAGATTGGAAAGGAAATGAAACCATCTTTCTTCACATAAAATAGGACTAAGTAGAAAATCTCATCAGGTTTTCAAAAGAGCTGCTAGAATTAATGCACTTAGCAAATTTGCAACATAAAGGACTAATATATAAAAATCAACTATTATATTTGTAAATACAAAAATAAATTGAAATGTAAAACAATACCATTAACAATAGCATTTAGTATACTAAGACAAAAGATGTTCCGTATCTGACAAAAGATGTTCATGACTGTAACAACTACAAAACATTTCCAAGAAAAATGAAAGAAAACTAAAGAGCTATTCCATGGTTCATTGTTCAAAAGACTCAGTATTGTTAAGAAGTGATTATCATAAAATTGAGCTATAAATTCTTTGGAATCATAATCAAAATCTCAGGAAGCACTTTTGGAGAAATTGATAAGCTTATTCTAAAACTGATAATACAAAGGACCTAATGTAGACAAAATAACTTTTAAAAAGAAGCCAAGATAAATAAATACATGATTTTATGACATTATAAAGCTACAGTAATCAAGATAACATGATATTGGCATAAAGATCAGTGAATAAATCAATAGAACACAACAGCCCAGAAATAGAACCACATGGACAAATGATCTTTGACAAAGTTGCCAAGGCAATTTATTGGCAAACCAATAGTAGTTGTCTTCACAAATACTATTGGAACAAGTGGATATCCATACTTCAGATATGGCTCCAAGCTCATTTTTGGAGCCATACCTAAAGCATCATATACAAATTTTGTACCATATACAAAAATCAACTCAAAATTATTATAGACCTAAATATAAAATGTAAAAATATAAAACTTCTAGAAGAAAATCTTTGTGGCCAGTAGATTTTAAAAATACATCAAAACAATACACAAAAGAACAAATTTGATAGACTGACTTCATCAAAATTAAAAATGTCTGCTCTTTAAAAGACACTGTGAATCATCAACCCCTGAATGGATTAATAAATTGTGGTAAATGTACACCATAAAATATTATGCAGCCTTAAAGAAAGACGGAGACTTTACCTCTTTCATGTTTACATGGATG
>CAUYON010076969.1:0-25747 GCA_963573935.1 Arctocebus calabarensis
GGCCCCCAAAGGCCATGGCAGTGATGATAGTTTACTAATTAGTCCAGGTAAATTAGTTGGAGGAGGACAAGAATCTTCTTTGGATGGACTTGGTACTGGTAGAGTTGCTGGTAGGGATGGCCCTCTATCTGCCTGTGGACATGCTGGGGAAGATCTTGAAATGCAAAAGAAACTTGAGGGTTCATGCACTTGCAATACAAATAATCAAATAATTAAATGCTTCCAATAAAATATGCAGTGTAGAATACATGAGAGTAGATGTTGGTGATTTCTTAGAAATTGTACACTGCTTATAAATTTATCAATGCTCAAGGACATAATACAACACGCAAAAGATGCATAAATGGCAAAACTTGTTAAAGGTAGAGTATTAATGTCTTTATATAGTGATCAAGGAAATGCCATGAAGGATATCTGTAACAGTACGATCAAAATATTTCTGAATGTATATGAATGGTGCCCTGTGATTGCACCAATGTACATAATTATGATTCAATAAAATTATTAAAAAAAAAATTTGCTACTGGGGAGTAGATGGTATAATAGATGTCTCTGGTTTTCCTGGGACTATCTTGGTTTTAGCACTGAAAGTCTCACTTTCCATAAAATGCCCTCAGTCCTGGCCTCCCAATTAATGAAAGAGCATTCCTGGAAAATGAGCAGCTGGGGAAGGCCCAAGATGGGAGTGAGCTCAGTGAAAGGACCAGAGCTGAGGGGAGTCCATGAAATGAGGCAGGTGGATTATGCTGAGCCTTGTCAAACATGCTGGAAAGCAGAGGAGGAGAAGGGAGGAAGGGAAGCTTTACCTCAGCAGCAAGGGAGAGATTCTGACAGATTTGGAGCAGAGGAGCAACCAAGCTCAAAAATTCAATATGCTTCATATTTTAAGATGACCAGTATGACTCCTATGAGGAGAAATGACAGGAGGTGGAAAATGGTATTGTGAACAGAGAGTGGATTTGGGAGTACTCTTGACATTATAAGGCCATTTACTTTTCATCTCATTAAGGCAGGACATCTCAACAATGGGACTTGAATTATGGCCATAGCACTAGCTGAGAATTTGATTAAAAAAATACAGTTTCTTGAACCACTGCATAGACTTACCAAATTAGAAGCTCTGGGAGTAGGCCTAGACATTCATATATATGTGGGACTATTTGTTTTGTTTTTGTTTTTGTTTGGAAAGAAGGTCTCTATGACACCTCAGCTGGAGTATAAGGGCAAAGATCGCAGCTCACTGCATCCTCCAAACCTGGCTCAAGTGATCCTTGTGACTCAGCCTCCAGAGTAGTTAGGACTACAGGCAAGTGCCACCACATCCAACTAATTTTTTTGTTTGTTTTGATTTTGAGTAGAGATGCAGGGGGTGGGGAGGAGTCAGACTATTTAGCTCAAGCCCGTCTCAAACTCCTCGCCTCCAGTGATCTTCTCAGCCTTTCAGAGTGCTGAGATTACAGGCATGAGCCATAGCAGCCGGCCAAAATTTGTCTTAACAAATCCTCCAGGGGACTCTGATGTATAGCGAAGGTTGAGAACTACCCTTAAGAAAACAAAACTGCTTCCAAAGATGAAATTTAGAAAGGATGGAAATATGGTTTTGGTATCACTCCACTTGGAGTTTAAGATTCTAAAAAATAATAGTAGAGGGAGAAAGAGAACAGAAGCCTACTGCATCTGTATCGATAATGTAATCCTGATTTTTCAGATTCTTGATTATATTACCAGCAACGTACTCCTGGCAGAATAATTAGCCACTTGAAGGAAAGGTATTTAAACTGTGGTTTGAAAGCCAAAGACAAAAATCACTAGTATAAAACTGGTCAGTATTTATGAGGTAAAAATAGTGATTGTAACATAAAAATTAAAGCCACAAAACAGTTTCCCGTACATTCTAAAATCAAATTCCCTTCTAGTCCTATATTTCTGTGAATTGGGAGGCAGGAAGATAATTTTAACTCTGACACTAAACTCCTTACTAGGTAAATTCAGATGACTATATCCCAAAATTCAAAATTTCAGGCTCAAATTTTCATCTCAATTTTATTGTATTTTATTTTATTTTTGGAGTTTTTATGCAAATAGTAATTTTTTGTTGATACATAATAGTTGTATATTTATGAAGGACATTTTTGACATATCATACAATATGTAATGATCAAATTATGGTAATTGAGATACGCATCACCTTAAATATTTGTCATTTCTTTGCGTTGGGAACATTCTAAATCTTCTTTTGCTATTTTGAAATATACCATAAATTTTTATTAACTACTGTCCTCCTGCTGTACTTTTGAACTCTTGAACCTATTCCTCTAACTGTATTTTGTATGCATTAATCAACCTCTCTTCCTTTCCCTAGCCCCTATTGTTCTCAGCCTCTGATAATCATTCTACTCCCTATCTTCATGAAATCACTTGGGTTTTTTAGCTCCTACAGGAAGTGAGAATATGCGATCATTGTCTTTCTGTGCCTCTACTATTTCACTTAACATAATCTCCAATTCCATCCATATTGCAAATTGCAGCATTTTGTTTTTATGGGTGAATAATATTCCATTGAGTGTATGTTTATGTACCACATTTTCATTATCCATTCATCTTACGTTGCTTCCATATCTTAGCTGTTTTGAATAGTGCTGCAATAAGCATGGGGATGCAGGTATCTTTAATATATTTTCCTTTCACATACATGAGACAGGAAATGTGTATGTGTGTATATATATATATCCAGCAGTGGGTTTTCATGTTGTGGCTTTATTTTAGTTTTTTGAGAAAATGCCATACTCTTTTCCACAGTAGTTTTACTAATTTACATTCTCAATATCATATAAGTATTCCCCTTCCTCCACATTCTTCTCAGCATGCTATTTTGTATTTTTTTGGTAATAGCCTTTTTAACTGAGGCAAAATGATGTCTCATAGTAGTTTTGATTTGCATTTCCCTGATAATTAGTGATAGTGTGCATTTTTTCACATAGCTGTTGGTCGTTTGTATGTCTGTTTTTGAGAAATGCCTATTCATTTCTTTAATCCAAAGTACACACACAGAGATACTATTGAAATAGCATGGGATGAAACTCATGATCTGCAACAACAGAAGGAAAGAACTTCTTTTTTAAAAAAATGTTTAATAGAAAAAGGAAAGAGTCCTACACTGAATAGAAATTCAGAGTTAAGAACAGAAAAAAAAAATGCATATCAAAAAGAAAACCTTGTGTCTGAAGAATACTACAAACTTCCAGATCAAAGAAAATGTATAGAGGATGATTTTCTTGAACAGATAAAATATTAGGAGAGAGGTAAAATATAGTAGTGACAGGAAATTTTAAGTATTCTTCCAGCTCTGGGAAGCCTTACTTGTTTCCATAGCTGAGTCTAAAATACGTTTTCTTAATATCAATTTTTTCCCTCAGATGTGAAAGGAAAACATCTAGGAATGTATGTCTAATTGTGGGTCTAATTTTGACTAACAGAAAAGAAGCAGTTCATTCTGCAAATTTATTCAGGACTTTGGGAGAAGCTATTTGGCTTCAGGATATAACAAGACAGGAATAGGTAGGTTGAGAAAACATGTGTTGAGAAAACATTCTTTGGCAGAGCATTTAGTTTTGGATGTGGACATACATGACAGGTCACTCATTTGCTATTGGAAGGCTGTTAGGATGATAAAGTGTTACAGAAGCCAACTACTTCTCTCTCACGAGGAACAGCCATCGGAGAACATGTACATCTGCTCACCTGATCGGGCGTCTTCTCTTTACCTGCTCACCAGCTGAGTGATGAGCTGAGTGCGAGCCCTGTAACTGCTAACTTTCAAACCTCTACCTCGTCCTGGGCTTTCCCTAAAATGCTGACGCTCAAACTTTCACGTGGAACAGAATCACCTGGAGGGTTTTTTAAAACACGGAATTCGAGGCTCCGACCCCAGAGTTTCTGTTTCAGTAGATCCAGTGTTGGGCTTGAAAATTAGCCTTTCGGTCTAGTCCCCACATGCTGATTGCTGCAAGGCCTCAGTCACCTTGAGAACAAGTTAAAGCTCCTGTACCTAAGACTGGCCACAGAGGAGTGGCACAGTTCTCCTTTTTCTGCCTCAGAAGTAGCCACTCTTTTGTTTCTCAACATTAGGAGCACCCTTGGGAAGTTCTGAAACACACGTGCCTAGACTCCCTCTGCCCCAGATTCTGCTTGAATTAATCTGAGCGTCCAACCGGAATGCCAGTGTGAGCTAAAAGTTCCCTGGTGGTTCTAATGTGCAGCCAGTGTTGCGAATCACTGACCTTTACACTGACAGGTCCTGCGTGTTAGCTCTTCTTCCTGATCCTGGAAGCATCACCAGCTGACTGCTGCTTACCAGCAACTTGCCCTCAAATCTTGAGCTAATTAAGTGGCAGGCACTAGAGAAGGGCTAAGCACACCAACAGAGTTCCTGTGTTGTTGTAAAAACTAAAATGCTAAAAAACAAAACAAAACAAAAAACTAAAATGCTAGATCACAGTTACCATTATCGAGAAAGCATAATTTTGAGCTGACAAAAGATTTTGAGCTGAGTTAGATCAAAGACTAAATGTTTTTACTACCATCCTTATCATCATCAATAATAAATTTGTCTTAAACATTTACAGCATAATTGCAGATATAGAGGGACCAGGATGCTCATACCTATGAACCTAGTTTTTGAATTTCTGTCAGCGTTTTTCACAGATGCAAGTAATATATGTGTTGGCCAAGAAAATCCCTTTGAAGAAATCAGAAGCTGGGATAGAGGACTGAATTATAGCATTTATTGTAAAGGACATTACACATGGGTTCTCAAACATTAAAGAGTAATTTAACAAAGTCAGATAATTTTAGGCAAGTTGACTTATTTAAACAAATGTAAACACTTCTGTCAAATAAAAATATTTTCATTGGTTTTGAAATCAAAGGGACTGTCAATTCTACATACATCCTCTCAAATCAATAGGCTAGCATCCTAAGAACACATGTCTTATTGTATTACTTTTTTCTCAGGACCAGAATCAGAAACAAACTGATAAATATTTATAGATTTGATAAAACTAATAATTACTGAGAATATGTCTATGGGTTCAACAGGAAGTAAGATTGTCCTAATAATAAAAAGGCTGTATATATTATCAATGATCAATTCATCTTCAAGTAACAGTTAACTCTTGGCATTATCTACTATATAGATTTACTAAAATACTAGATCATATTTGCATTTAGATTAAAGAAAAAATAATTTATATTTGTAATGGAAAAAGGCATTTTCATAACTACTATGACAAATATTCAAATACACAGGTTATGTGATTACATTTTTAATCACAATTTTCTCAATGTTTATTGCTTTAAATCTGGGTTAATTTTCCTGAATTTAACATAAAACTTTTACAAGAAAAATAATCTTGCAAGCAA
Source organism: Arctocebus calabarensis (assembly GCA_963573935.1). Classification (NCBI taxonomy): domain Eukaryota; kingdom Metazoa; phylum Chordata; class Mammalia; order Primates; family Lorisidae; genus Arctocebus; species Arctocebus calabarensis. The sequence goes on from CAUYON010076969.1 coordinate 5,422, forward strand.
TAGTGTGTTTACTAAATAACCCATTCATTTCATTTCAGCACTTGCAACACAGAGAATCTAGAAATACTGAGGGAAAAGTCAAGAAAGATCATCTCAGAAATTCAAGAATTTGTTTAGCAAAGTGCTTGGGTAAGTGAACTGTGTATCTTTCCAGAAGCAACAGAAAATTCATCCTTCAACAAGACTGTGAGTAATAACCTCAAAAATGCATTTTTCAAGAATCTGAAATGTGCACTTTGGGGGGGGAAGGATAGAAGTTTAATGAGATCTTGTACAATGTGTGGCAATAGCAAAATAAAAAAATGGTAGACTAGGCCCTGTGCATTCATCTCCAAAATAGTAAAAGAAACTGTAGTTTTCATAAATGCCTATCAAAACATGAAATATGTAAAACTCCACTCTAATTTTAGGGGTTATATTTCCAATCTCAAGAATTACATTGGACTGATTTCTTTTGATGTGTATATTATGTTTTCTCTCTGTATCTCTCATGTATATATACACATTATATGATATGTAGAAACATACATATGCAATATGTAGCTATATTTAGTTAGAAATTGGATACCATATACAGATGCTAACTTTGCTAACATTTATTGTACTTTATATATTTATTTTCCAATCTTCTTGCCAAAACTGTTTATAATTTGTAAGAAGCAGCATTGAACTTCAATAGTATTCTAGGCTTTAATAATTAAGGTAGGAAATAAAATTTACCTTCTTCTATGGTAGTAGCTCAAGCCCAGCAGTTTAACGAAATACCCTAATGAAATAAATGTTATTGAATAAGAAATCTAAAGATATCTCTCTCTCTCTTTCTCTCTCACTCTCTCACCCCCCCACCCCCGTTGTCATTCTGTGGATTATTGGCCCATAAAGGTAAAAAAGACAACAGGTATGAGAGAGAGTAGAGAAAGGGTGGAAGAGGATGTCAGTTATAAATGTCTTCACCTCTGCACAATTCTTAGCACAGAGTGTGTGCTCAATGTACTTTTATTGAAGAAATAGTTGAAGGCATATATATGGTATAGACTCATATACAGATTCATATAGATATGTATTCATTCCAGACTTTTCAGAGAAATTGAAAGTAAGAAATAAAACACTATAGAGCTACTAAACATAAGCAAAAATATAAAAAAATAAGTAATTTAAATGAGATACACAGAAAACAGAATGGCTGATGTTTACGATATCCATTGCTCCTTGAATCAAACTGTATTTACTAAAACATACTTTCTGATTTATTCTCTCAATAAAGAAGCTTCTCTGCACTTGCCTGCTATAAGCTAGAGTAATATATTAAAGAAATAAAAAAGTATCATCAGTGGTAATAATATAAGTATGTGATTATTTGGCCATTTCCAGTGGGAACTCTCTGCAGGTGGCCAATGCATCAGTTGGATTTCCACTTTTCCGCTCAAAAGCCCAGCAGAAAGCCTACCTTGTCAGTAGATGTTCAGTATTTCTGAGATGAATTTTTAAAATAGGATCAAAGCGGGCAGCGCCTGTGGCTCAAAGGAGTAGGGTGCCCATATACTGGAGGTGGTGGGTTCAAACCCTGCCACTGTCAAAAACTGCAAAAAAAAACCAAAATAGGATCAAAGGCGTGAGGACTCTACTTAAATTATCTAGGTAGATCTGGGCAAATCTTAGTCTTTGTACGTAAAATGACAATTTAATCACAAAGAAAAATTTAGTTCTCTCTAATTGCACCTAAAATGCAAGGTTAATATGGACAACCAACAAACATGAATTGTAACAATGAAAAAAAATCTGTTTCTATATGTGAACTCTTAAAGCCAGGGTAAGAATGAAATGTTTTATTCACTTTAATTGTATTTTATTTTGGTAAGAACACATAATGTGATACAAATTGTTACAAATTTTAAAGTGTAAATTATTTTTTATTACAGGTACAAGATTGTATGCTAGAATTAGAGAGTCTGTCTTACTTAAGTAACTTTGTGCCCATTGATTAGTAGCTCCCCCTTTCTAACTCCATCTAGCCCCTGGCAACCACCATTTCCCTCTTTCATTCTAGAAATCTATTTAGAAATCTCATATAAGTAGAAGCATGCAGAATTTCTCTTTTAGTGATTAACTTATTTCACTTAGAATAATTTCCTCAAGATTCATCCCTATAGTCATATACTCAGAATTTACTTCTTTTATAAGGCAGAATAGGATTTCATTGGATGTGCATACCACATTTTCTTTATCCATCTATCTATTGATAAGGTTTCTACATTTTGGCTATTGTGAACAGTGCCACAATAAACATGTGAGTGTAAATATTCTTCAGTATGCTGGTTTTACCTCTTTTGGATTTATATCCAGAAGTGGAATCACAGGATCACTTGCTAGTTCTATTTTAGCTTTTGAAGAAGCTCTATACTACTTTCCATAAGAGCTGTGCCATTTTCTATTTTCTCTAACTGCATACAAATGTTCCAGCTTCTGTACATCCTCACCAAATGTTGTTGTCTGTTGGTTTTCTTAATCTAATTTTTTAAATTTGAGTTTTTTAAATCCCCATAGATATTATAAATTCAATTTTGGACAATGCCAAAATCAAGCTCCTCATCTTTTAAAAATATTTGTGGAGGAAATAAATCATATATTTAGCCTCCTACTCCAAAGCAACATACAGTGATAATGATTTGATGAACAGTCAAAGGTGGTTGACACTCAAAAGACAGCAAGAGCAATCACATGATGAAGGAAAAGTAACTCAAATGCTTGCTTAAAACACAGTGATTTCCATTTAAATTCACAATGCAAAAGGAAAAAAAAATGCTAGATTTTCTTTTCATTTACAAAGACTACTATTTAAGTGAGAGAGGAAAATAGCAATTAAAAACTGTTGAGCAAATGATAGGACAGGATGATAATAACCAGGAGCCCTGAACCCTGTGGATTTGGGCTCTCAAACTGGTCTTTAAGTGATTGGAAAATTCAAGTGCTCTCATCTGTTGTTCTGAAGGGCACTTGTGTAAATCAGAAATTGCAACAAGAGAATTGTTGTTGGCTTCATAAACACTTCCTATGAACTTTTGGAACCCAATCTTTATCTTTATGTACACAATTACTACAAGGGTAATAACTGCAGATGGTGCGTGAACTCTAAGACTCTAGCCTTCTGCAATTTTTTGTTTCTAATTTTTGTTATCATAAGCTTTTATTAATAGACTATGTAAATAGCTTCCATTTATAGATATCTTGAAAGGATAGGGAAAATATCCTATACAATTGCTGTAATAATCCTTTTTGGTTTACTTATCTAATAGAAAAATGCAGTGATATGTACAGATCTTTAAAATTTTATTTCAGTGAATTGATGAAAAGAATAAAAAAAAATCAATGAAATTATTTTTCTGGAAAGTCTCCATTTTCCTGCTCTGAGCAGTGTCACAATAGCCATATTACACATATGGTTTTGTGGAGGGTAGGGGATTATATAAAGGATTTGGTATTCTATAAAATTTTTTCAGTATGTGTTTGATTGAAATTTCCCTTGACCTCCAAATCAAGAGTTGTATTTGAGAAATATGGTGCCCCTATATCCTAGTCTCTGTGGGAGCTTAGAAGCCACTTCAATAAATGCCAAATTAGCAAATGCAGATCTCCTAATCACTTTGACCAATCAGCCCCCTAACATCCTCTAGGTCTTTCCCGCTAGCTCACTTTAGTTCTTAGCAACTTTTCATGTTTCATTTAGAAGAAGTTGAATTCAGACTCTTTCCTTATTACATAGTCTTGAATGGTCATCCTTGTCTGTTTAACTCCATCTAGTGTAATTTGTCTTTGTCAACTGTCATCTCAAAAAATTATTGAAGTAATTTATGGATGTTAGATCAGAATGGGAAGTATGAAAAACAGGGATGTTAATAATCCATTCTGAAGTACTTAGGCTCATTAAAAGCCAATTCATATCCTTCAATAATTTGCTCCTGAATGTCATTATTAAAGAAAGAAGACTAGGCAGAAATGGGCGGAATGCTGAATCCAGAGTAGAATGTTTTTATTTAATCATTGTATTCATTTGTTCCACAATATGTTTTTTTTCTTTCTTTTTTCTTTCTTTTTTTTTTTTTTGCAACTTCTAAATACCAGGCATGGTGGATAGGCATTTAGTATTGAAAAGGTGACAATACCTGATATTCTCCTCCCACTTGGGCCTTATAATCTAGATTAGGGTGAGTAAACATAAACACGCACTGCAGCCCTGTGGGATAAATGTTCTTCCCAAAGCTCTGATCCCCACAGTTATTCATCTCATTCATGTCACAATCCTCAACCCTGCATAAACAGTAAAGCTTCCCCACATGCCTTGTACTGCAGCCCAGACCTAACATCATCCAGCAAGTGGCTTTCTAACGAATAGAGGAGGCAGAATTCCCAGGTCCTAGTCTAGCTGCTTTGCTTCTAAATTCCAGTAAGCAAAGGTTCTCCATCAAGTAGGTAACTATATTCATGAGACTTCTTCCCCGATTCTGCAAACACAAATGGTTTTGTATGATACTGTTCTGACGTCTGGTATTTGTTGTTCATTAATTTAAATGTCTCTTCCATTTTTTATACTTCAACTCATAGATGAAGAGTAATTAACCTTCAATTATACTTCCTCTGGCCTTAATTTAAATATTAATGTTAGAAAATGCTATTAATAGGTGGTATTGCAATTTAGAGCACATGAAGAATGGTATTTCTCAAAACTAATATTCTATCAGTTTAATATTTTCATTTTTAGGTCAAGGCATAAAATGTCAGAAATTAGGGGATTCACCATATTAGTCACCTGCCTAATAGAGTTGAATTTTGTTGACCTTTTTTGCTATGGAATAATAAGAGATGATCTTTTCTCCTGTCCTTGCTTACTGATTTATTTTGCTTGTGGTCATGGTGACAAATCCATATTCTCAAGAGATCACTATTTTAAACCCTGAAATCTTTTGACCCTCTGAAACCAACAGTGTAGAAAAGGTAGAAAAGCAAGCTTGGAAATCCCCTCTACTGGACTGATTTATGGAAATGCACGTTCTGCTGCTGTGCTCTATAAAGCTATACCCAGGATAAAATCACAAGCTTTTTAAAGAGAAAAACATAATAGACTCTGAGCCTTGAATTATCAAGCTATTTTGAGATTAGTTTATAAAAAATTATCTTGGAACTTGGCCTGAGGCCTCCATGCATAACAATTTTGACCTCATGAAAGGTATCATGATTAACGTTTTAGATTCGGTATTTGAGTTTAAAAGCATAAAGAAATATATACAAAAATAGTCTTACCCTGAAGTAATCATGCAATTCATTTGCATTTTCAAATAAAGTTATAAGTAGAAAATAGTATAGTAGAAAAGAAAAATAAATACTGCCTACAAATAATGACTTCAGTTCTGTTTTGTTACTTAAAAATAAAAGAGACAGTATCTTTGTTTTTTATTTCAGAATATTAGGGGATACATGTGTTTTGTTTACATATTTTGTTTTTTGCACAAATTGAGTCAAGGTTATAAGCATGCCCTCACCCAGTGTGCACCATACCCAGTAGGTGTGAATTTACCCATCCCATCATCCTCCCTCTCAGATTGATTTTCATTGAGATTTATTTCCATGTGTCCACTTAAGAGTTGATCAATCAGATACACCCTGGTATTGAGTACAAGTATTTGGTTCTCCATTCCTGTGATGTTTCCCTTAGAAGAATGATGTCCAGATTCATCCACATTGTCACAAAAAGACACTAGACCACCATTTCACTTTATGAAATGCATCTACCACATTTCATTAATCCATTCATGGGCACTTAGGTTGATGGCACTTTGTGTTGTTGCAAATGTGAATTGTGCTGTTAGAAAAAAATCTTCTAAAGTTAGAGTCAAAATCAGGCTACAAATGCATTGACTGTATCCAATTCATTTATTTCATTTATTTATTAATCCATAAACTACTTGAGCTCTACCTTGTGCCAATCAATGTTTTCAGCACTGAAGACACAAAAATTTACAAATAATGTCAATAGTCTTTAGTTTTATAAAGATGTTATTGTCTGAGGCAGAAGAAAGCCAACAACAAAAAAGTAAGAACACGCACACATATGGTAAAATTTGATAGTCATAATGCAAGGAAAGGAATAAAACAGTAACATAATAGAATAATAGAGGTGACCCTAGGCATGTTTAGGAACAGGAAACAAATAAAAAACAAGTGTGTCTATAAATACAGTGAATGGACTGAAGGAAAGGGAAGGAAACAAGGCCAAGGGAGATTTGAGCCTCCTACAGAACATTGAAGGACATTTTAAAGAGGCTCAATTTTATTCAAACTCCAGTGAAAAGTCATGGGAGGGCTGTCAACCTGATTAGTGTGAACATGATTAGATTTGGATTTCTTAAAGTAGCTCCTGTATATTTTCTTCTTTACAGCCATAATTTGATTACCTTTTTAGAAGTTATCAAGCAATTTAATTTTGTACAACTTTGTAAGAGTTGGACATTAAAATAATCCAGTCATACTTGCATAATCCCTATTGCTGGACCCAGTTATATGTCTGAATGTGACATCAGTGTAAATCACCTTAATTTTTGTCTATCCTAAGCTTTGATTAGTGAAAGCCTATTGAGGACATGGGGATGATCATAATGACACCACTACTAACAGTAGGTAACTGTTCATTAAGAATTTTCTATGCTTTCCACACCATAGTAAATGCTTTTGATATAATGTATTACCTTTAACTATTACAAGAAAAGAATTCTACACAAAATCCATCGTATAGAAGACTAAAAAGAATTTACCTAACCATAGTCAGAAAATAAAATGAACCAAGAGTTAAACCAAGGGTGGTGCCTGTGGCTCAAAAGAATAGGTCACCAGCTCCATATGCCGGAAGTAGCAGGTTCAAACCCAGCCCTGGCAAAAAACTGCAAAAAAAAAAAAAAAGTCAAACCAAGATCTATCCAAACTCTTGGCCATTATACTTTTCTGCCTTCAAATGTCATCGGTGATTGTTTTAAAATCTTTTTAACAATATAGACCCAAAATATTTTTTTAAATGTAAAGGTAAAATGCTATCATCCACTAAGTAGATGACAGCAATATTTAGTTTTGAGTAGAAAGCATCTAGAATTTCCTTAATGTTGTTTTCCTTTCTCAAAGATATAAGATTAGAACAGATTATAGCAGTGGCACTAATATTCAATCTACTAAATTTTGGTTGAGAAAAACTTGGAGGTTATATTAACTTTCTGATATATTTTATATTCAAAGTGAACAAAAGAAATTAAAACAAAAAGTAGATAGCAACAATTCATTATTATTATTAAATTGATGGTATTTAAACCATCAAAAAAAAAGTCTAAACCCAATATGATGTTTTCTGTATTGATTTACTCACAGTGTACCACTGCTTACAAATCAGAGAGTAAGCGATTCACATTTTACCAATGCTCCAAATTCTAACAAGATAACCTTCTTAAAAACTTAATTTATCCCTCCTGGATATCTATTTTATCTGGTGTCTATCTCCTATAAAGACTAGAGCCTGGAATACAGCAAAAAATAATTCAGTTTTCCTTTAAAAAAAAATAGTGCTAGCTTCTGTTTTATCAGCACTAGCGTGAGCAATTCCATGATGACTTTAGCCACCACGTCGTGAAGACCACTTCTTCATTTCCTGCATTTCTGTTTCTGCTTAGAACTTTAAAAATATCTTTTTACTACAGTACTATAGCTCTCTATTTATTAACAAACTTCTAATAACCATTAACATTTAGTCTCTTTTAAAATAGATTTAATAATTATATATTATTTTCATGTTCAGTTTTCCCTCTCAACTTCCATTCACCTGCATCAACATACCTTGAGGGACCCTATCTAAACATGTGGCTTTGTCAAGAAAAGAAAAAGGAAAGGAAAAAAAAAAACAAACATCATCATATGACTTTTAGGCTCTCAGTTTGATTCTTATTTGATTCTGTCTTATGTCTGTATTTTTATGGCTACATTATATCTCTAGCTGAGTTATTAGTTTAACATTGGGAGGATGACAATGAGCTGTTACTACCCTCATTTTATGCTGGCCTCCCTCCCCCACTCCCTGTTTATAGTGAAGCAAAATTGATTGTTAAGTCACAGAAATTCATGGATATTTTCAAGTTTTCAAACTTTTTACTTTGGGCTAAAGAAAAAACAAAACAAAAACAAAGCTACAAGCTTATCCAGGACCTGTCTCTCCCACCCCAGTACTATGGAAGGACAGGGGTTGCCAATTTCTCTTAAATGATTTGTTATTTAGTTACTTCCATGCCTTCATTCAAGTATCATTCACATGTAATCAATGTGATAAACACCCAAAGAAATGACATCGTTTTTCCTTGCAAAACACATACACGTTAAGAAGAGGGAGATAACATGTCATAAACACCATAAACAAGGATAAATACAAGTTCATGAAGAGAGGTGTAGAGAGTTTTATGTTAAATTATAGAATGACATGTTCACTTTGACTAAGAGGATAGGGAAAACTTTGATGGAGAAGTAATATTCAGTCCTTTTAGGAAGGGCAGGATTTTGACGGGCACATTAGGGAGAGAGGGGTTTTGAGGAAAGAAATAAAATAAAAAGAAAGGACATGAACAAAGTAAAGTTAGCGTAGTCAAACTACTATGTGAAGGAGGAACACTCTGTGGGGTCCTAGCACAGTCAGTTCTGGCACACCCACTGAGCTAGAATGGCCATCCTTGGAGTGAGCTTTGCAGCCCCTGCACTCCCTGAACGCTGCTTTGCTGTGGGGGGACACTCTGATGGTCCTCCTGGGAAGTCTGGCAAGGGCTTTGGGACCCCAGTCCCATGGAGACTGAATCCTGACCAAGGGAATGGGACCAGATTGAAGACAAAGAAGTCAGGAAGACAAATTCTGGTCTCATTTGCAACTAGAGAGTGGCTTCCAACTCCCATCATATACTGTGAATCTCTTATGTATTTCCAGCTCCTATTATCACAGGACCATCTGGTATCCATACAATATATTGCCAAATATACACACATTGTTTTACATTTTTGCCTCTTTATTTCTATGTTTTCTTTTTTTTTCTTTTCTTGTATTATTGTTTTGTTTTGTTTTGTTTTGTTTTTGAGCCAGAGTCTCATTATGTCATCCTTGGGTAGTGCCATGGCATCACAACTCACAACAACCTCTAACTCTTGGGCTTAAGCGATTCTCTTGCCTCAGCCTTCAAAGTGGCTGTACAGGCGCCCAACCCACCCAGTTATTTTTTTGTTGCAGTTGTCATTGTTGTTTGGCAGGCCTGAGCCAGATTCAAATCTGCCAGCCTCCATATATGTGGCAGGTGCCCTAGCCGCTGGGTTACAGGCGCTGAGCCTTTTTTCTTGTTGATGTTGCTTTTTGTTTAGTTTATTTTTGGTTTAGATGTATTTTTATTTTTTCATTTTTAATTTTTTCAATAGCGAGCGCTCTTCCATTTTTGTTATGGTTTTTCAGCTTCTTAAAAACTCTTTTTTTCTTTTTTATTTCTCAACTTTTTTCTCTCTTTTGGTAGAGATTTTTCTACTTTTCTCATCTTTCCCAACTAAATTTCTCATACACCACCTAAAATATCTTTTTTCTTTTTTCTTCTTTATCTTATACAATTATATTTTTAATTTGTTATCTATTTTCATTAATTTTTTTGTAAATTTTTTTTCTTCTTTGAGGTCTAGGATGGACACAGCATTAGTCTGATTGACAGGTCATGACATAGGTCTGGCTCAAAGAAGGCATGAACTCAGTCTTGGGTTTCCTTCTAGCTTTAGCCTGTGGAAAGAAGGTATTGGAGGGTCCCTACTTCCACATCCTGCTGATTTATTTCTATATTTGGCAAAGGTGGGATCTTACTTTTCCTGAGGCTGGAAAAGAGCTCTTGACTTTAAGGGACCCACTAAGCCCAGGACCCCAAAGTTCTATACCTCTGGGTGTGATTAAAACATCCCACCCAATACCATTATTTTTCCTGTCACTATCTTTCTCTCTTATTCTCCTTTTTTTCTTCTTTTTTTTAATTCTTTCCTTCCACCCCATTTCTCTTTTTTTCCTCTTTATTTTTTTCCTTTCTTTCTCCCTTCTTTCTGTTTACTCTTCCTTTTGGCCTTGTACCGAAGGTCACTTCAACTTCTAAGCTCTAAGACAAGGCAATTTAATGTGAAGGAAGTAAGGAGAAGGAAAAAGTAGGGGATCAAAGTGAACAAGAAGAAAACATGAGGTTGAACCAACAGAAAAGTTCTGGCAACATGAAAACTCAGAATAGAGCAACACCCCCCCCAAATCACGAGGTCCTACCACATTGTATTCTACCTATAAAGAACTGATGAAAATGACAGAAGGGAATTTAAAATATAGATGGCAAAAAAAGTAAAGGGAATTAGTGAGAAAGTGGATAAACAGAATCAAAAAACAGATGAAGATTTGGAGAATGTAGAAAGGATATGGGGGAACTTAAGTACTAAAAGGAATCAATCAGAGAACATAAAGATGCAGTAGAAAGTATCAATAACAGATTAAACCAGGAGAAGAAAGGATGTCAGAGCTACAGAATAAGGTTCTTAAGCTAACCCAGGCAGTTAAAGAGGCAGAAAAGAAGAGTGAGAAAGCAGAATATTCACTCAGGGTAGTATGGGACTTCATGAAGCATTCAAACATATGAATTATAGGTATTCCTGAAAGTGAAGAAGAGTATCCCAAAGGAATGGAAGCCCTACTGGAAGATAACATAAATGAAAATTTCCCAAGTATAAGTAAAGATTCTAAAACATTCCTTTTAGAGAGATATCAAACTCCAGACACCTTGACAGAAACAGAGTACCTCCAAGGCACATTATAATGAACTTGTGTTTTCTTTTTCTTTCAAGAAGCAAGAGAAAATCCTTCAAGCAGCCAAGAGTAAGCACCAAAGGACCCACCCATCAGAGTCACAATGGACTTCTCAGCTGAAACTTTCTAAGCCAGAAGAGAATGGTCAGCTACCTTTAACCTTCTTAAACAAATAAATTTCAGCCAATAATTCTGTATTGTGTTAAACTATGGATTAAAATCAATGGTGAAATCAAACCTTTAACTGATATAGAAACATTCAGTAATTCACCACCACAAGACCAGCTCTACAGGAAATACTTACAACTATTTTTCACCTTGACCATCACAATGGACCACCAACAAAGTAAACCCACAGAAATGAAAGGACAAAACCTAACTTCTACAAGGGCACAAAAAATAGAAATAAGCAATGGACTGTCACAAAAGAAGAAGAAAAGTACTCCACCACATTTATCAATTATCTTAATAAATGTTAATAGCTTGAATTACCATCTGAAGAGACACATATTAGCCAACTGGCAAAAAGAAAGTATGAAAGAAAGAGAGAGACGGGAGGGAGGGAGGGAGGGAAGGAAGGAAGAAAGAAAGAAAGAAAAAGAAAACACAAGCTAGAAGGAAGGAAGGAAGGAAGAAAGAAAAAAGAAAACACAAGCTATCCATATGCTGTGTCCAGAAAACACACCTAGACTTGAAAGTCAAAATAAGACAAAGGTAAAGGGTTGGGAAACAATATTCTGGCAAATGGAAACCAGAAGAACAAAGGGGTCACAATCTTATTTTCAGATAGAAGTAGATTTAAAGGAACTAAAGGTAAGAAAAACAAAGATGATCACTTTATACTGATCAAAGGAACATTTTAATTCTAAATATTTATGCACCCAACATAAATGCTCCAAGATTTATGAAACAGAATTTGATTGGTCTGAGCAATGTTGTATACCATTACCATAATAACTAGGGACTTTAAAACCCTCTGGCTGAAAATTTCAGGATAAATCCTCTAAACAGAAATTAAACAAAGAAATAAGGGACTTAATTGCAACTCTATAATAAATGCACTTAGTAGATAAATACAGAACATGCCATCCCAAAGCTAAGGAATATACATTTTTCTTGACAGCCCATGGAACATACTCCAAAACACATCATATCTTAGGTCACAAATCAAACCTAAACAAATTTAAAAGAATTTAAATTATACCTTGTATCTTCTCAGACCACAAGGCAATAAAGGTGGAACTCAACTTTAGCAAAAATTTGCATCCACACACTAAGGCATGGAAATTAAACAACTTTATGTTGAATGACAGCTGGGTTAAGGAGAGATAAAGGAGAAAGTTATTAAATTCCTCAAACATAACAACAAGGAAACTACAAGTTACCAAAAATGGCAGGATACTGCAAAACAGTCCTAAGAGGGAAATTTATCTCACTAGATTCTACATTTGAAAAATAGAAATAGAGCACATCAACAATCTAATGAATCATCTTAAGGAAATGGTAAAGAACAATTCAATCCCAAACTCAGCAGATGAAAGGAAATAACCAAAATTAAATAAGAAATAAATAAAATTTAAAAGAAAAGAATCATTCAGAAAATTAATGAAACAAAAAGTTGGTACTTCAAAAAGATAAATAAAACCAATAATCCTTTGGCAGGATTTACAAGAAATAAAAAAGCAAAATCTCTAACAATCTCAATCATAAATGATAAAGGGGAAATAATAAAAAAGAATCGTGATACAAGAGATATCTCTCACTACTACAAGAAATTCTACACCCAGAAATTTGACGATGTGGAGGAAAAGAACCAATACTTGAAATCATACTATCTCCCTAGACTTTTTTTAATATTAAATCATAATTGTTTACATTGGTGCAATCATTGGGCATAATGTGCTGACTTCATATACAATCTGAAATATTTTCATTCAACTATTTAGCATACCCTTTATGGCCTTTTAATCACTATATGAAGACATTTATATTCTACATTTAGTAATTTTCACTTGTACCCTTCTAAGATGCACCGTAAGTGTGATCACACCAATTACCCTCCCTCCACCTATCTCCCTCCACTTAACCAGGAAGAAATAGATCTCTCGAACAGACCAATATCAAGCCCTGAGATTGAAGAAACAATAAAAAAAAATCTTCCAACAGACTAAAAAGGTCCGGACCAGATTGCTTCACACCAAAATTTTATAAAACCTTCAAAGTTGAGCTTGTACGTAGCCTGCGGAATCTATTCCCAAACATTGAGAAGGAAGAAACCTTACCCCAACAGTTTTTATTAAGAAAACATCACCCTGACACAAAAACCCAATAATTAATAACATTATTATTAATAAGAAAATAGATGCAGAAAAAGCATTTGATAAAATTCAGCTCCTTTTCTAACTTGAACACTTAGGAATATATGAATTAGTGGCACATTTCTTAAACTGATTGAAGTCATCTACAAACCCACAACTAATACCATACTGAATAAAGTAAAACTGAAACTTTTTCACTTAGAATTGGAACCAGACAAGGATGTCCTCCATCACCACTACTATTCAACATAGTACTAGAAGTTCTCGCCAATGCAATCAGGCAAGAGAAGGGCATACAAATGGGGGCAGGGGACTCACTCTTTGCTGACTATATGTCCTACATGTAGAAAACCCCAGAGACTCAACCATAGGACTCCTGGAAGTCAATAAGAAATATAGTAACAGGAGGCAGAGCATAATGGCAGAATGGACAAATGTTCAGCTCAAATCTCCCACAACATCAGGTGAGAGTGAGGGGGCTAGATCTTCCCCTGCATGCAGTGTTGGTGTAGAAAGGCAGCTCATGGTATGCAGCAAAGGGGTTGATTGCCGGACTTGAAGTGTAAACTGGAGCTGTTGAGTCTGCTAGAGACATTTCCTGTTAAAGCAGTGCCAGCGGCCAGCAGCCAGTGGCCAGAGGCGGCAGCAACCAGCCTCTCCCCCATGGAGGACTGCAGGTCCCAGCTCGTGGGGAAACTAGATGTTTTGTGGAAAGTTCAGTAAAATGTGGACTCATGAGCAGAATTTGGCAACCAAAAAGGAGTGCCGTTTGGAGTGGCAGAGAGCTAGGCAGCCATACTGAAAATTAAGGGGAAAGATCCCGCCTATGAAACAGACACACTTTGAAATGTGGGAAACGGCAACTGCCACGGCAGCTTTTCCCAGAACAGCAGGTGTGAATGAATGCACTAGATCATTCCTGGTGGGGAATATTGATACAGACTGGCAGTTTGGGGAGTGCAGTGAACTGGCAGATTGCTGGACTCAAAAGTGTAATCCTGAGCTGTGGAGACTGACAGAAAAGTCTTGATGCCGCAGCTGAAACAGCAGGCACCAACCCTCCCCCCCCCCCCAGAAGATTACAATTACCAGTTCATGGGGAAACTAGGAGCTGAGTGAAAAAAATTGTTGAAGCATGGACTCCTGCACCAAATTTGGGAGTCAGATAGGAGTGCCATCTGGAACAGGACAGCAGAGGCTAGGCATTCAGTCAAGCAGCAGATATATTTTGAAAGTTCAGAAATGGTGATTGCCATAGACACCTTTTCCTACAGGCCAGGTACAGTGACAGCAGTGATAGCAGTGTAAACATTCAATCAGGTAAAAGCCTGGGACCACACATACCACCATATGGTGTCAAGAAAGTATATTGCAATATAAATATATTCCTACTAAAGTTGACCCCTATGCCATACGTGTAGTCTTATGTTTTTATATGGTTGGTGCCTTTTCTTCTCATTTATCATCCTTTTCTTGTAGGAGTTATTGTTAATTATTTTTTTTCTTAATACTATTTTTTTCTCTTCCTCTTCTTCCCTTCTTATGGTTGGTGAAGAGTGCTTACTTCAGACTTTTAGAGGTTTTTTTTTTTAATTATTTTATGACTATCATCATTTTGGTTATTGTTATTGTCTATTTATTTGTTTCTGATTGTCTGTGCATCTGTGTAATTGTGTGTCTGTAGCTTTTTTGTCTGTTTATTTGCTCATTTGGTTTCAATGTGTTTTGCATTTTGCTAAATCCTTGAGTTAGCTACTTTTCCTAACTCCAAAATCCACACTCAACAAGAACAACAGGGAATGGGGGATGATGGTTGACTGGAGCCAGCTTCCAACAGAAGCTTCAATCCAGAGGGAGAGATAATGACTAGAAAGAACCTAACAAAGCCAAAGGAGGGGAGCTAAGTTGAGAGAAGAGATAGATAATTGCATGTCTTCCCTGCTGAGGCAAGCTTTGACTTCAAGGAAATAAATTTCAGGTACAAATCTCATTCCAAAGAGGACATGTGTCTGTCCCCTGCCCTAAGAGAGTTGCTTGCTTGCTGTGGGATCACTACTAGTTAGCAATGAACTGAGGTTCTCTTCCCTCACCCCATTGGAGAGAATTGCTAGAAGCTAGGACTCCTTCTCCAGAGAGCCCTGCTGTGAGCCCAGGAATTCCCTTGTCTGGCAGGAAATTTGAACAGATATTTTCCTTTCCACCTTGAACTTTCAGTCTACCCTTCCCCCCCTGGCCTGGCAGTCTAGAAGTCCAACCCCTGCAGAGACCAGAATGTCTGCACTTCTTGGCTGGGCCTGGGCATTGCATAGATGGAGGCAGTGCAGCTGTGCTGTATCTGTGAATCCAGTAACAGTACAGAAAGAAATAGAAGGAAAGGTGACTGACCTGGCCCTAAAAAAGTGTATCTCAGCAGCGGGCAGAGGTTTGGGTCACTGCACTATGGGTGGAGACTCAGGAACTGCTGAGGTGCATGAACCCAAGTGGAGACACATCCCACCCAACATTAGCATTAATAGAGCGATCCTACTAGGGACTAATTTTGGAGAGTCACTTCCCCAACTCTGTGGTCTGCCAGAGGGAACCAGACCTCACCCTCTAAGGATACCAGAGCTGCAGAGCAGCAGCAACAAAGGTGTAGTGGCTAAGGGAGAAATTCTTTTGCTTTCTGTATATCCTCAGGTTTATATAGGGCTCAGATGGAACTTTCTCCAGCTGACATTGAATGCCTGAGGCAGGCAGACTTCAGCTTCCCCTGCTGGATGGTGGCAGAAGGTGATAACCGCAAGGAGGAGGCATTGATTTTACTTTGACTCTGACAGACATATAGCCCTGGTGCATTTGCTTATTGGACAGAACTGGGCCACAGAGACTTGGTTAACAGAGACTGCTGATGGGGTTACCAGAGTCTGGTGGTGAAGGGAGAGCAGGGTGGGGAAAGAGGCATCAACCCCCTTGCTCCAAACCATCTACTCGATGGGCCTTTCTGACTCCTTGGAGCACCAGAGGTGCTCAAGGCACACTTGAGCTACCAGTAGACTCCTAATATTGAATTGCTGGAGACCTTTTAAATTCTCCAGCTAGAGAGTGGGTGCTGTTTGGGACAATTGGTTTGGAACTCTTGAACTAGACAAATCACCTGAGGACCTTCCAAAGTAGTACCCTGGTTTTGTTGTAGTGGGAAGGTTTGATTTTCCTCTCCCAGGTATTACCTGTGGGGAATGGGATGTCCTAGTTACTTGTATTTCTCCAAAGCTGAGACTGCAACCCAGAGTTACTGATTCACTAGGATTGGACAGAGATTCGCTGAATACAAGACAGAGACAACTACCCCCACTACACCAAGCAGGCCTCTAGAATCACAGACTGTAATACTGTACAGGCCCTTTGCAAAATTGTAGAGGAAAAGGTACAGTCACCAGTCCCAGTTCTTTGGTGAAAGGCTGGTCAACCACTATCCCAGAAGTCTCCAATCCAATTTCACCTTACCTGCTCATCTAGCTAAACAGCAAAAAACAATCATGGGGTGAAACCATGGAAAAACTCTGGCACCATGAATAATCAGAACAGTTCAACTTCCCCAGGGAATGACAAACCAACCAAACCAGAGGTTCTAATTCACAAACAGATGACTGAGATGTCAGAAATCAAATTTAGAATTTAGATGGCAAGTAAGATCAACAGAATAGAAGTAACGCTGGAGTTAGAAATTCTAGGAATAATTCAAAAGATTTCTCAAGAATTCAATGAATTTCATGATTGAACTAATGTATATAGCTATAATTCAATAAAAATAAATAAATAAATAAAAAAGAATTCAATGAATTCAAAGACAAAATCAGAAAGATTTAGACACACTGAGAAAAGAAGTTGTAGCCTTCCAAGATATGAAAACACGGTATAATCCCTCAGTAACAGAGTGGAGCAGGGAGAAGAAAGGATTTCTGACATCGAAGACAAAGCATTTGAATGCTCCCAAATGCTCAAAGAGGAAGAGAAATGGAGAGTAACATCGGATCAATCTCTCAGAGAGCTCTGGAATAATTCGAAGAAAACCAATATTCGCCTTATGGGGATCTCTGAAGGCAACGAAATAGCTTCTCAAGGCACACAGGCCCTTCTTCATGAGATTATGAAAGAGAACTTTCCAGACATGCTAAGAGACTCAAATTCAGATAGCAGTTTCAAAACCCCAGCACAACTCAACCTGAATAAGACATCTCCCAGGCACATCATAATTAACTTCACTAAAGTTAATATGAAGGAAAAAAATCTGAAAGCAGCCAGACATAAGAAAACTGTAATCTACAAAGGGAAGAATATTAGAATGACCGTAGATATCTCTGCTGAAACTTTTTAAGCTAGAAGAGGTGGTCATTGACTTTTAATCTCCTAAAACAAAATAATTTTCAACTCAGGATCCTATATCCAGCTAACCTGAGTTTCATTTATGATGGACAAATTAAATACTTTAATGACATACACATGTTGAAGAAAATTGCCACTACTAATCCAGCTCAACAAGATATTATCAGACCTATTCTCCATAATGAACAGAGCAATCCTCCACCACAAAAGGAAACTCACTCAGAAACTTCCGATCAAATTCCACCTTTCACAGTGGTGAAAGGATTGAAAATGTTGACTGGACTTTCGAAAAACTCTATACCCAAAATTCTACCAGGTTTATCAATATTCTCAATTAATGTGAATGGCTTAAATTGTCCTCTACAGAGGCACAGACTGGCTGACTGGATACAAAAACTCAGCTAGATATCTGCTGCATATAAGAATTTGATCTTACCTTAAAAGATAAATACAGACTCAGGATGAAGGGACGATCATCTATATTTCAAGCAAATGGAAATCAGAAAAAAAGCAGGTGTTACAATATTATTTGCAGATACAATAGGCTTTAAACTAACAAAAGTAAGGAAAGATAATGATGGTCTCATCATATTTGTTAAAGGTAACACACAACTTGATGAGATTTCAATTATTAACATTTATGCACCCAACCAGAAAGCACCTCAATTTATAAGAGAGATTCTAACAGACATGAGCAACTTGATTTCCTCCAGTACAGTAATAATCGGAGATTTTAACACTATTTTGGCAGTGTTGAATAGATATCCAATAAGAAACTCAGCAAAGAAATTTTAGATTTATACTTACCCATTGAATAATTATATTTAACAGATATCTACAGAACATTTCATTCTGACAAAACTAAATACACATTGTTCTCATCACCCCAGGGAACATACTCCAAAATTGATCACATCCTTGGTCACAAATCTAACCTCAGCAAATTTAAAAGAATAGAAATTATTCCTTGCATCTTCTCAGACCATCATGGAATAAAACTTGAACTCAGTAACAGCAGGAATCTGCATACTCCTACAAAAACATGGAAGTTGGGGAAGAAGCCAAGAAGGCAATCTGTAGCCAACTTTCCACAGAGGTTCCCATCCTGAAGAAGAGTTAAAGGACAGAAACTCAGCAAAGAAAGCCGATGGTTTGGATCTGAGCCAAAAGAAAAGGTCAAAGAGCGCACATCAACCCTGCTGGGGCAACCTGAGACCCCGAGGACACAAACAAAAAGGTACAGAGCACATCACCAAACGGACAAGAGTCCCCTCCCCCATGAGAGAGATTCACAGTATATTCCCGTACCTCCATACAAATAACCAAGCAGAGTTCAGATGTCCTCCACTCTACCCCACGGGAGAGACCCTCTAAACACCAGACATCCTTCCCCTATTAGGGTGCCGCGGCACTCTCCCGCCAGGCATAAAACTACATATACACTCTACCTACAAGTTGGAGTTCCTGCTATTCCCCTCCACTCTCACCCCAAGGTCTGGATGCCTGTCCCCCACAGAGTCCAGATTCTTGGAGATTTTCTTGAGGGGTGTGGACAGGGCATGGATGGTTGCTGATCTGTGCTGATTTTCTGGCTTGGGCGTGATGCGAGGGGAGTGAGTTGAGAGGAGACCCTGCTAGAAGGAATGTCTCCTAAGGCACGAAAGGACGGCCAGCTCTGGCAAAAATAGCAAGAGAGTTTAACGTCTGGGGATGTTTTGAGGAGACACTCCCAGTCTTCTGGGCGGCCAGGGGAAGCGGGCAGCTTCTCCAGTGATAGCCACCGGCAGAGTGGACCAGCAGCCAAGGCACGTGAAGGATATGCCTGGGGTGGTACCAGCAGGGACAGAGCGCAGGGATTAGAATACTCCCAGAAAGGATGCTTTGCTTATCTTTAGACTAACCTGGCCCTCAGGGGATGAAAGCTGAAACAAAGGGCTAAAACTCACAGACTGAGTGAGACCTATTTGCAGCCCCAGTCTTATCAGGGAAAATAGCCTTGACAGATTCTGCAAACTTGTTCTGTTCCAGCACCAACATCAATCAGGGACAGGGCTGGAACTGAGTGAATCGCCCCAGCCCCTATTTAGTACCCAGGTTGTCAGGCCTCACTTCCCCTTGCCAGTGACAGGGAGTAGCGGACTGGTTGTGGAACCACAGACCTCACTGTGACCCAGGCAGGCTCAAACCCCTGGAGCATCTGCTCATTGGAGGAAACTGGATCACAACTGTTACCACCGACTGGATGTGACAGAGGGACACGGTGGGGAAGGAGGCATCAACATTCCCAGACTAATCTACTTGCTGGGGGTGGGGGGACGCCATCCTGAGCTCACAGAGCACCAGAGTGAATTATACTGGAGCTTCCAGCAGATCCCTGCTACCTAGTTGCCAGAGACTTTTTAACTCTTCCATTTGAGATCGGTGCTGGCTAGGACAAATGATTGGGACCTCTTCAACTGGGCCAATCACCCGAGGACTTTCCAAAGTGGTACCCTGGGTGTGTGGTAGTGGGAAGGTTTGATTTGGCCTTTTCAATTGTTGCCGGTGGGGGGAGCGGCAACGTAACTGCTGGTATTCCTCCACAGATCAGATTTCAATCCAGAGTAACAGATTCTCTAGGGTAAGACAAAGACCAGCTGAAAATAAGCAGAGCCACTTAACCCCACCACACCAAGAAGGTCCCCAGTTTCGCAAGCAGCAGCTCTCTACAAGTCCTTGGCAAAACTCCAGGGGAAAAGGTACAGACACTAGTCCAAGCTTTTAAGCAAAG
>CAUYON010076970.1:0-22253 GCA_963573935.1 Arctocebus calabarensis
ACCTGAGCTGGCGGGTTCGAATCCAGCCCCAGGGCCCGCCAAACAACAATGATGGCTGCAACCAAAAAATGGCCGGGCGTTGTGGCGGGCGCCTGTAGTCCCAGCTACTTGGGAGGCAGAGGTAAGAGACTCACTTGAGCCCAGGAATTGGAGGTTGCTGTGAGCGGTGATGCCACAGCACTCTATCCAGGGTGACAGCTTGAGGCTCTGTCTCAAAAAAAAAAAAAAAAAAAAAAAAAACACATAGAATTTTATGAAGCGTCAGCCTTCTCATTTTTCAGATGAGGAGAACAAAGAATCAAAGAGATCAAAAATGCTTCCCAAGAATACACAGCTTACAAATGGTGACAACAGAGTTTGAAACAAGACCTTTACTTTCTATTATATTCTATCTTAATGTTTGGATACTCTTACAACTTCACTACTACCTTAACAATAAAATTTAAAGACTATTTTGGAATCAGAAAAGTTAGGTTCAGGCTGGGCATGCTGGCTCACACCTGTAATCCTAGCACTCTGGGAGACTGAGGTAAGTGGATCACCTGAGTTCAGGAGTTGGAGACTGGTCTGAGCAAGAGTGAGACCCTGTCCCTAAAAATAGCTAGACATTGTGGCAGGCACCTGTAATCCCAACTACCGGGAGACTGAGGCAAGAGGAATTTTTAAGCCCAAGAATTTGAGGTGAGCTGTGACATCACAGCACTCTATCCAGGGTAACAGAATAAGACTCTCTTAAGAGAAAAAAAAAAAAGAAGAGAAAAGGGAAGAGTCAGGATTTAAATCTAAGTCAGCTTAACTACTCAAAAGTCCTTATCCTTTTCCCTGGATACCAACCTGAAAAACAACTACTATGCAGTACGGAGGACTGAGAAATGCAAGTAGCCATCTGAGAAACACATAAAGCAGCCTTTGAGCTATACTCAGTGATAGCTTCTTATAAGCAAAGTCACAAAATACTATTAGAATTTCCTATATCCTGTGATGCCCTAGATAACTGAAGTGATGAAGATCTCTGGCATGTTAGGAGCGGTTGTGAACAGTACTAAATTTTGGCTCTAAGTCAGAATGAGACAGATGGCTATTTTGGATAACATGCAACCCAGGGCTTATGAACTTATTTAGAATCGAATGTCCTATAAACAAGAGTTCTGATTGGTCTGAGTTCATTTATTCTTTTACTACTTTTGGCATCAGAATATCTGAACATCTATGAGGGGCACTGTAATTGAAAGTCTGGTCACAGATGAATGTCGTAGGTTACAACCTCAGTAATGTTGCTGTGTTCACAGAAAATTTTCACTTGCCTTTATACAAAAAGCAATAGAGAGTATAGTAGTCCACTTGGAATATTCCAAGGCCAGCAGGAAGGATAGCTCAGTATCATTTCAGCAAGCAAATCTGGGGACCTATTCAGGAGTGTCATTTAGAAATAGTTTTTCCCTTGTTGGACTATATAATTTTTGTAATTTAATAGATTGTGAAGAAATTAAGCTATAAATTCTGGTGGTTAAAGCTATCTTGCTAATCTTGATATTCTGATTGAGAATTACACTACATCTTAGTTGAACTACTGCTTTTGGATACTATTTTTTGCCTTTTTAACAATGTTCTTTATAAAATTAGTTTGCACTGCTGTACATCATCAACTCTTTGGGTAGGGGAAAAAGAAGATTCCTCAGACTTCCTTTAAGTTTGCAGTGAAGATAATTTTAAAAAATAAAGTTTTGGCTCGGCGCCTGTGGCTCAATGGGCTAAGGTGCCAGCCACATACTCCTGAGCTGGCGGGTTCGAATCCAGCCCGGGCCCACTGAACAACAATGTCGGCTGCAACCAAAAAATGGCCAGGCGTTGTGGCGGGCGCCTGTAGTCCCAGCTACTTGGGAGGCGGAGGCAAGAGACTCGCTTGAGCCCAGGAATTGGAGGTTGTTAAGAGCTGTGATGCCACGGCACTCTATCCAGGGTGACAGCTTGAGGCTCTGTCTCAAAAAATAAATAAACAAATAAATAAAGTTTTGAATATCTAAAAAAAAAAAAGTTAAAAAGTTGAAAACCTTCAGGGGTAGGGAACCTGCAGCCTCAAGGCCATAGGTGGCCCTCCAAATACCCCAAAACAGATCCTCTACTGAATCCAAACTTCGCAGAACAAATCCCTTTATTAGAATGATTTGTTCTGTAAAATTTGGATTCAGTTAACAGGCTACACCTAAGGATCCAGAAAGTCACATGTGGCCTCAAGACTGCAGGTTCCCCTGGTTCAGTAGTCAGGATGCCAGCCACATACATGAAGGCCAGTGGGTTTGAATCCAATCTGGGCCTGCTAAACAACAATGACAACTACAACAACAATAACAAAAATAGGGTTGTGGTGGGCACCTGTCGTCCTAGCTACTTGGGAGGCTGAGGCAAAAGAATCACTTAAGCCCACGAGTTTGAGGTTGCTGTGAGCTGTGACACTACAGCTCTCTATGGAGGATGACATAGTAAGACTCTGTCTCAAAAAAAAATAAAAAAAGACTGCAGGTTCCCCATCCCTTAAGCTACTTATACCCTTATAAGAAAAAAAGGGTATCTTAGTTTTGGCTATTACACACAGCTTAATATAATAACTTATAAGTAATGTATATTATTTGAAAGTGTAGATGATGTATAAAAGTGTAAAATACAATTTATTTATACTTTTTTGCCCTGAAGACCTAAATGAGAAATGTGAATGGTGGAATCTACAGCCTAATAGTGGTATACTGGCTTACATTTTTAATACTATTGTTCTCATATAAAAGTGCTTCCCAAACTTTTCAACCAAAATATTCCAAATTGTATAGAAGAGAAACATGTATATTCAGGGGGTTTGAGATCAGAAACTAGCCTCCTCAAATTCTCTGAAGTCACGTGTGTATCTTTACAATTTATGCAAATTTTGCATTATATTACATGAAATACATTGTTTTAACGGCAATTGCTTTAAAATTACATCATTAGGAGGAAATACCTCCAAATATTTCCAATGTATCACATGGGTTAAGGAAAGAGAAACTATTGCATCGAGTCTATCAATTTCAGAAAACTGATCTGAATTAAAATACAACTGATTAAACATTAGATTTAGCATCCAGAGTTTTTCACAGAATTTTAAGAATTCCAACTTGTACATATACACAGCCATAATTAGACAATTAGCTGGTAAAGAGGTAGCTCGATGCAGCATTTTAAGGCAATTATTAAGGAAAATTTATGATTTTTTTGTTACCTGAATGATCAAGTCACTTTTATCACCTGACCAGATAAGTCAGCTCAGTGCCTGTAGCTCAGCGGCTAGGGCGCCAGCAACATACACCCAGGGCAGGTGGGTTTGAACCTGCCAAACAACAATAACAACTGCAAATAAAAAAACAGCCGAGCATCATGGTGGGTGCCTGTAGTCCCAGCTATTTGGGAGGCTGAGGCAAGGGAATCACTTAAATTCAAGAGTTTGAGGTTGCTGTGAGCTGTGATGAGCACTCTACTGAGGGTGACATAGTGAAAATCTATCTCAAAAAAAAAACAAAAAACAAGTATTTCCTTTTAAGAAAATATAAAACCTTTTCAAAGAAAGAAAGATTACTGATAATGACTTCTTTTTTTTTTTTTTAAGAGACAGAGTCTCATTCTGTTGCCCTCAGTTGAGTGCTATAGAGTCACAGCTCACAGCAACCTCCAACTCTCGGGTTTAGGAGATTCTCTTGCCTTAGCCTCCCAAGTAGCTGGGACTACAGGCGCCAACCACAACGCCTGGCTATGTTGTTGTTGTTACAGTTTGGCCAGGGCTGGGTTCGAACTTGCCACCCTTGGTATATGGGGCTGGTGCCTACTCACTGAGCCACAGGTGCTGCCCTGATGATGACTTTTTTTTTTCTGAGACAGAGCCTCAAGCTGTCCCCCTAGGTAGTGTCCAAGCATCACAGCTCACAGCAACCTCCAACTCCTGGGCTCAAGCAATTCTCCTGCCTTTCAAGTAGCTGGGACCACAGGCACCCGCCACAACGCCTGGCTATTTTTTGGTTGTAGCCGTCATTATTGTTTGGCAGGCCCGGGCCGGATTCGAACCTGCCAGCTATGGTATATGTGGCTGGCGCCTTAGCCACTTGAGCCATTGGCACCGAGCCCGTGATGATG
Organism: Arctocebus calabarensis; assembly: GCA_963573935.1. NCBI lineage: Eukaryota > Metazoa > Chordata > Mammalia > Primates > Lorisidae > Arctocebus > Arctocebus calabarensis. Next base: position 4,153 of record CAUYON010076970.1, read on the forward strand.
ACTTCTTAATTTTGCCACCAATGTTGAATTTTTATCACATATAAAGCATGATCTTTTTTTTTTCCCTTGAAAACAGTCTTACTTTGTCACCCTCAGTAGAATGATGTGGCATCATAGCTCACAGCAAGCCCAAACCCTTGGGCTCAAGTGATCCTCCTGCATCAGCCTTCCAAGTAGCTGAGACTATAGGAGCCCACCACAATATCTAGCTAGTTTTAGAGACAGGATCTTGCTCTTGGCTCAGGCTGGTTTCAAACTCAGGAGCTCAAGCAATTCACCTTCCTCAGCGTCCCAGAGTGCTACGATTATAGGTGTGAGCTACCCCCTCCCCCACCCCCAGCCTCAAAGGATAACTTTAAAACTGAGATTAATTCATGTATCATAAAATTCACCCTATTAAAGCACCTAATTCAGTAGGTTTTAGTTGTGTAGTCAACACCATTATCCAATTTTAGAGCATTTTCATCATTCCCCAAAGATATCCCATACCCATCACCAATCACTAATCTGTCTTTCTCTATAGATTTGCCTATTCTGAACACTTCATATAAATGGAATTTTGTGGTCTTTTTTGTCTGGCTTCTTTCACTTAGCATGTTTCCAGGTTCATTACTGTTATACTATGCAGTATGTATCCCTACTTCATTCCTTTTTGTGGTTGAATAATACTCCATTGTTTGTATATATCGTATTTTGTTTATCCATTCATCAGATGAGACTTTTGAGTTGTTTGGGGGCTAGTAAGAAAAAGACTACTATGAACACTTGTATACCGGTTTTTGCGTGGAGATACAATTTTAATTCCCTTGAGTAGACACCTAGAGTGCAACTGCCATGTTTAACTTTTTGAAGTACTGCTATACCATTTTCCAAAGAGAGTACACCATTTTACATTCCCCAAAACAAGGTATGAGGGTTCAATTTCTCCACATCCTTGCCAAAGTTACTGCCCAGCATTAAGTTTTTAAATGGTTCAAGCCCCCACAATGAACTCTTCTTTATCATTCATTTTCATTGCATTTATCTTGTTATGCATTAAATGTAATTTAAAAAATCATAATTTGACTCCAAATGTTCAGCCTGGAAAAAAATGTGTGTTAAATAAATAAACTTTATAAGCAATTATTTTTACTAGGTGAATATTTAATTCTTTCTTTTAATCTAGGTTACCCCCACTCACTCTATTACATGCTATCCTAGGACCCTGTTACTCTCAGCCTAGCAATTACAATCATTTACTATTTAATTCTTCCACAGTTATTTGTTTGTCTCTACCTGTAGAATAAGGGCTATGAGGTCAAGGACGTTGTCTTTTTCTTCATTGCATCACCAGTGTATATTAATCCAAGCATACAGAAGGTGTTCAATATTTGCTAAATAAGCACATGAATAAATATATATTTCTGTATAGGCTGATTTTTTTTTTAACAAATATTCACATATCTTATTCACAGTAATAATTTAAAAATTCTATGTTTTTAAGGTTACAAACACGTTCATAAAAAAAAAAAAAAGAAAACCAGCAACAAACATGCACTCTTTATCAGAGTTCCCAAGAAACTATAAGCTGATTGGGTTCAGTGTGATCAAGTTCCAGCCAGGCGGGCCAGTGACATCAGCATGGTGTTTTCACAGCCTATGCCTGCAATAATATCATCGTGCTTCTCAATAACCTGAAAATATCCCATCGTCTATATACTTGCAGAACACAAATATGTTCTTGGATAGCTTTTACAGCAAATAAAAAAAGCTGTCATCCCAAACTCTCCCTTGACCTCCAATTTAGCCCTTATGGAAAAGTAGAATTCTGAGCAATTTTGCTGGCATAGGCATGTAACAAAATGCTTCTCTGCAAAATCTTTGTAAAACTGATGCTCCAAGAAAGTGTGCCATAATTATCCTGTGGCTCCCAAATTCTTCCTGGTGTTCTGCCACATACCCTCAAGGAATGTGTACTTGATATGAGAAGTATGAAAATATGTGACTACTAGTTCTTTCCATATGAAAGAATTCCTATTTAAATATTTTTTTTAAATAAAGGAAATTTTTGCTTTCTCAAAAAATAAATATTTTTAAATGCCTGTTATTACCTGGACCTTCTAATTCACACTGAGGTCTAAGTCATCACTGTTGAGTAATTTGCAAAATTACAACTAAAAAAAAAAAGGCAAAAGATTTATTTTTCCAGCTGTAGGAGTGATAACGGTCACACCAGGCAAACCGACTCTGGTATCCATGTTATTAACATTATATTGTTTAACCAGGAAGCTTCTCTTTCAATCACTCATTTTCAAGAACCCTATGAAGCAAGGTGTGTTGGCTCGCACCCGTAATCCCAGCACTTCAGGAAGCTGAGGTGGAAGGATTACTGGAGTCTAGGAGTTCAACATCAGGCTGGACAACAGAGTGAGGTCTCATTTCTTTTTTTTTTTTTTTTTTTTGACAGAGCCTCAAGCTGTCACCCTGGATAGAGTGCTATGGCATTGCAGCTCATAGCAACCTCCAATTCCTGGGCTCAGGCGAGTCTCCTGCCTCCGCCTCCCTAGTAGCTGGGACCACGGACGCCCGCCACAACGCCCGCCCATTTTTTGGTTGCAGCCGTCATTGTCGTTTGGCGGGCCCGGGCTGGATTCGAACCTGCCAGCTCAGGTATACGTGGCTGGTGCCTTAGCCTGTTGAGCCACAGGCGCCAAGCTGTGAGGTCTCATTTCTACAAAAAATAGAAAAAACTGCTGGACATAGAGGTACGTGCCCATAGTCCCAGCAATTCAGGAGGCTGATGCAGGAGGATCACTTAGCCCCAAAAGCTGGAGGCAACAGTGAGCTATAATTGTGCCACGCACTCCAGCCTAGGTTGACAGGTGAGACCTAGTCTCTTAAAAAAAAAATAAAAATAAAAATAAGAGGGCGGCACCTGTGGCTCAGTGAGTAGGGCGCCGACCCCATATGCCGAAGATGGCGGGTTCAAACCCAGCCTCGCCCGAACTTCAAAACAGAAAAATAGCTGGGTGTGGCAGGCGCCTGTAGTCCCAGCTACTCGGGAGGCTGAGGCAAGAGAATCGCCTAGGCCCAGGAGTTGGAGGTTGCTGTGAGAAGTGTGACACCACGGCACTCTACCAAGGGCGATAAAGTGAGACTCTGTCTCTACAAAAAAATAAAAAAAAAATAAATAAATAAATAAAAGAAAAAGCCCCCAAAAGCAAATATCTCATTATTTTTCCAAGGCAGGAAGTGAAAGTTGGAATAGTAAACTACCCTCTAAGAGATCTCAACTGAGCCCAACTCACCCATAACATCCCTTCATCAATGTATTAGTTAGTCGGTACACTAAAAATTTATGTTAGGATGCAGGAGTGCTACATGGTAGTCTCCTGGTTGGCCATACACTAAACAAAGTGGCTTTCACATCAGGTATGATATACTATTACATTAACCTTTGCTTATTAGTCCAAGTGAAGTAAGAACATGCTTACTCATAGCAGCTTTTCCAAAAAAGTTGCTCATCACATTCCCTTTCCCTGGTGCCTTGCTGCCTGCCGAAGATGCCTACAAAAACACACGAAAACACATGAGATGTTTTTCTAGCACTTAGGTGGCTCTTGAAGCAGCACAGTCTCAAACAATCTCTTCAACAGCATAGCAAACCACAATGTTGCGATGGTAGCCTCTATAATAATCATGCCAAATGTGTGAGCATTAGATATTAGAACAAATCTACAACAATAATCCAGACCAGACAGTACCTGCTATAATCTCCAAAGCTTAGTTTCTTATAAAATTATTATCCATGGATGGATGTATCTAAACATTTCTTGAGCACATTTAAAAACTATTTCGTAGGCAGTATGTACACAATAGGGGGGGAACCCAACACATTACATTTTGAACCAGCAGAGGTAAATCTGAATCCTGATTTTACAACTTACAAACAAGTTATGTAAGGCTAGGCTTTTATTTTACCACATGCAAATTGGAAATAACTCTTCCCACACAGTAAGAAATTGATAAAAGTTAGTGTTTCTCTTGATACTTCTCCTTTCCCAAATAACACAAGCTTGAAAATGACAGTGATGGTAATAGTAATAATAATAATTATACTTTTATAGTTTTTCTTAATATCTTAATGATACTCATCTTAAGTCAATGCCCTTGAGTTAGTTCAGATGACTGAATAATTAAAAAACTAAGGGAAATGAATGCACAATAAGAAAAAAATGCATAAAAATAGAACAAAAGTCTAAGAAAATGCCATGAAGGCTATGTTAACTAGTTTGATGAAAATATTTCAAATTGTATATAAAACCAGCACATTATACCCCATGATTGCATTTATGTACTCCGCTATAACTAAAAAAAAAAAAAAAGAAAGAAAGAAAAAAAGAACAAAAGTGGGAAATACACTAGTAAGGCAAGCATATATGGCAAAGCCTAGAATATAAGATGTTACCAAAAATGACTTATTGCTAATAAACAATTCCTTGAACTTCATAATTTCTAAGGTGCTTTCACAAGCATTATTTCATCTGAGTCTCACAACAATCTTGTGATGTGCACAGGCAGGAATTACCATTTTACAGAAGGAGAATCCAAAGCTTAGTGAGTAGCATTATCAAAAGAAAAAGGAACTACTTCAGATGAGAATATCAAGTATTAAAGCGTTCAAACTAAAGCAGAAAAACCAGAACTATATATCAGAACCTTATATAATTAAACTATTATACTACCACTTGAACTGTTAATACTTTTCTGGTTACCTACTCTGAGCTTTAATAAAGGCATATCTTCAAGGAAGACTTACATTTGTTACTTCTTGAGACTCTGTTTTGGTTTCCTTGTTGGTTTCTTGTGTTTTAGTAGCAGCTTTAGAGGCAAACATTCCCATAATCCCCTTGGGCTGCTGGGAAACTTGTGTGGAGGCAGGTGGACCATGTCCATTAATAGTCAGTTCGTTGTTCGCTTGTATCTCACTTGATACCTGAAGATATGACTCCTCAAACTTCTTGGAAGATGAGGATTCAGCAGGAGCTCTAGGGACTGCAGCTGCACATTGTATGGCACTAAACCTGAGGACAGAAATGTTACATTAAACTAATTTCAGTATCAAATCTTACTTTCAAATTCATGCTTCTTCTGCAACACTTTCTAACTCTAATATTACTGCATCATTTTCTAACTCTAATATTACAAGATTAGGGAATTTTAGAACTACAAAGGCTTTTAGAATTTTTTTTGCACAAAATGCTTATTTTTGTAAACAAATATTAGAGAGAAATAAGTCACTTCTTTTTTCTCTCTTTTTTTCCCTACCAAGAAAGATAGTCACTTGTTTTAAGTTATACATTTAGTTAGTTACAGACAGGGTTAAAAATCAATGTCTTCTCCCATACCATATTGAATAGTCTTTGAAAAAATCATCCCAATTCAAAAGAATAAGAATGCACCAAACAATAAAAGATTTAGTAATCTTACCATCCTTGGGAAACCAAATGGTTATCCCATGTTCTCTATTATGTGAATAGGACAATTAAGTTCACAAACTAATCCTAGAAAAAAATGCTACTACTTACCTCATTGCTGAATATCACTATGGTCACCTTTTTTTTTTTTTTTTCAGATAGAGCCTCATGCTGTCACCCTGAATAGAGTGCCATAGCATCACAGCTCACAGCAACCTCCAATTCCTGGGCTCAAGCAAATCTCCTGCCGCCGCCTCCCAAGTAGCTGGGACTACAGGCGCCCGCCACAACGCCCGGCCTGGACTTGAGCCCACCAGCTCAGGTGGTGCCTTAGCCGCTTGAGTCACAGGTGCAGAGCCACTATGGTCACCTTTGAAGTACTCCCCTTGGGAAGCTATGCACTGACACCAGTGCCACCTAGTCCACCTTTCTTCCTTCCTTTTTTTTTTTTTGAGGCAGAGCTCAAGCTGTCACCCTGAATAGAATGCTGTGGCATCACAGCTCACAGCAACCTCCAATTCCTGGGCTCTCCTGCTTCTGCCTCCCAAGTAGCTGAGACTACAGGTGCCCACCACAACGCCCGGCCATTTTTTGGTTGCAGTCGTCACTGTTGTTTGGCTGGCCCAGGCTGGATTCGAACCCACCAGCTCAGGTGTACATGGCTGGTGCCTTAGCCCATTGAGCCACAGGTGCCGAGCCCCTAGTCCACCTTTCAAAACACTTTTTCTGGCACCTGTGGCTCAAAGGAGTAAGGCACTGGCCTTATATGCCAGAGGTGGCAGGTTCAAAACATTTTTTCTAGGATGTGTTTGTGAACTTGTCAGACCTCATAGTACAACAGATCTCATGGTCATTCCAGAAAAAGAGTTCCGAAATTGCTCTGAAGGGTGGACTAGGCTCTGGCTTTGGTGCATCACCTCCAAAGGGGAGTACTTTGAAGGTGACCATAGTGATATCAACAAAGAGGTATGTTTCACTTTTGCTAGAATGAGTTTATGAACTTAACTGTCTGACCTTGTACGTATACCTTTTTCACACAATAAATAATGTAACGTTCTGGCTCGGCGCCCATAGCACGGTGGTTTCGGCGCCAGCCACATACACCGAGGGTGGAGGGTTCGAACCTGGCCCAGGCCAGCTAAACAACCACAACAAAAACATAGCCAGGCGTTGTAGCAGGTGCCTGTAGTCCCAGCTACTTGGGAGGCTAAGGCAAGAGAATCGCTTAAGCCCAAGAGAGTGAGGTTGCTGTGAGCTGTGACATCACAGCACTCTGAGGGCCACATAGTGAGACTCTGTCTCAAAAAAAAGAAAAAAAAGTAACATTCTACATTATAAACAGATAACTGATTCAGACTTCTCAAAGGTTATACTTAAAGCACAACTTTTCCTAACAAAGAAAAATATTTTATATTCCTCAGTCTTTTGCTTACGGGGGTTAGATATGAGCTCCTTAAAGGTCTTATTTGTTTTTTAAATTTTAGGCACCCAGCATAAAACCTAACAATAGCAATTAACAGGAAAGACAAGTTGAAAAAATGATAAGGTGAAGTTTCTGGCTTCTCTCCCTTTAGTATATCACCTCAATTTGGAGTGGGAAATGGGGGAGATTTAGAAACTACGTGGTGGTAGCAATTATCTTCAAGATCAATCAGGCACAACTTTAAGAACATCTGCTAGAATACCTGGCCTAAGGAAAAAATCTCTGATAAATCATTTCAATAGTATTGATAACTTTAGACTAAGCAGCCACAAAGCCAGAGTCAACTGCTCCAAAAATCCGCCACTGATTTACTATAGTTAGAAAACCCTACAGTGATACACATCTTTTGTGCATCAGAGTTAATAACAGACAGAAATCATTTACTTTCACCCACCGCTCTTCCTTTCTGGCCTTGCAGTGCTTCCACATAGAAGGAACAGGGCAATGTTTTATTTCATTTTTGACATCTAAAGTTGGCTTGAGACAACTCTTTCTCTGTTTGGTCTGCATTCCACACCTTAAGGTCAAGACCAGGAATTGGTAATGAGGAAGAGACCAAGTTAAGACCAGGAGTATGTCCGAAGAGAGAAGAATCTCTGCAATACTAAAATTTCAACTTTCTGCCTGTCACAGCACTTCTTAAAACACACAAAATTATGAGTCAGATCTCAGTTGGCCCATAATTCTCAGGACCAAATACTTCTTTACTGGAGATAAATTTTTCACATTTCTACTGAGGATACTTTAAGTATTTAGGTAAAGTGCCACTTAAGTACTTCCTATTACCATATTTCTACTTGCTATGTTTATTTTAGGGGGCCCTGTGCAAATTTCATTTTGAACTTTTGAGTTGCTTTTATTTTTCACTTTCTAGATACAATGGAAGATCTGATTTTTAGAGCTTGACATACCAAACCTAGATTTTAATACACATTATTTTTGAAATCTAACAATATATTTTATATAAACTTACCAGGGTGTTAATGTTTTCTTAGAATCTTCCCTAAAAGACACTAGATTTGTAAATTATTCTTTGGCTATATAATTATATTTAATTTATTTAATAAATACTTATATGTCTATTTTACTCAAGGTTTTGAACTAAAGAAAAAAAAGAACTCTTATCATTAACTCATTCAACAGTTACTTACTGAATACTTATTATAAGCCAGGCAGTACTTTGGGTATACAGTTAACAAATTAGACATGATCCCCATTCTCGTAGGACTTACAGAAACCTGTTCATTGTTCCATTTTACTGTCAAAGAGTTACACATATTCACTGTCTCACTTTCTTATGTCCCCATTTACTCAGCTGAATAGAACAGATTTATGGGTAGTCCACTAAAAATGTTCTTACCAAGGACATCACTAAATCAAATGGACACTTTTCAGTTCTAATCTTACTTGGATTCTCAACAATGCTTGACATTGATGACCAGTCCCTACTTCTGAAATTCTTCCATTAGCTCCTGGAGCCCTATGTACGCTTGTTGATTTTCTTCTTGTCTCTGCATTCTCCTATGAGCCCCTCTTTTCCCACCTTTGTGCAAAGTGCCTAACATGTATCAAGCCATTTAATCTTCCATAATCTTGTGAGGCTGGCACTTTTGTTAGCTTTACTGATAAGGAAATTGAAGCATAGAAATCAAATTATTTGCCCAAAGTCACACAGCTAGTAATTGTGGCCTACAGTTTTATTTTCTGCCATTTTTCATTCTATATGTTCTGTCTGCATGACTACTGCTATGGCCTAGTTACTTACTTATCCCTCCCTGATTCCAAAATCTCTACTTTCACTCTAGATTTCTCCTTAGCTCTGAACTCACCTATCTATTGCAATGGACATCACCAAGTGAATTTCCCACAGGCTACTCAAACTCAGCAGGGACAAAACTTAACTCATCATTTTGCCCTCTCCTAGAGCATGCATAAACCAGAGACATGGGTATCATCCATGAACAGCCACCCCCTGACATCTTTTTTCCAACTACTACCACACAGTAAGGTTTTGTTGTTGTTTTGCAGTTTGGCCAAGGCCGGGTTTGAACCCTCCACCTTCGGTATATGGGGCCAGTGCCCTTCTCGCTGAGCCACAGGTGCCGCCTACACATTAAGGTTTTTGATGGTTGTGACTCTTTAACCTTTTTACCAGGTAATTGCTGTCTCTACCCTGGATCATTGCAGTATTTCTCCTCCCTGATAGCCTTGCCTCCAGATTATTCCCCTCTGTTCTATCTTCAATATCACAATTAGTGATCTTTCTAAAATTCATTTTTGATCACTTCACTTGATCTGCTTTAAAATGTTTAGTGACTCCCAGGGCTCTCAGAATAAAGTCTAAACTTCTTATCTTAGTTGGCCTCTTCAGTCTTATAATTATTTCATACCTCTCACCCTAAGTTCCAGCCACAGAAAACTTGTATGGTTTTACACAGAATATTTTCTCTCTTAGAGTCTTTAATCTCCCATCTCTCCTTTACCTGGCTATTTCTGCTGTACTTTCAGGACTCAACTTCAATGTCATAAGCTTTAGGAAGGTTTGTCTATCTTGCTACCTAACTCAACCCATCTAAACATGGAGGATAAATGCCTCTTCAAACATCTTCCTATACTATTACTCCTATTATAGCACACCCATACTGTCTCCCATAAGACCATCGGTTCCATGAGCAAGTACTGAGCCATATTCACTATGTAGTATGTGATATGTCATCAGTACTCATCAGATATTGAATTGAAATCATCTGGCTTACCACCTGTCAAAGTAGTAGGTGTTAAATATATGTTTGAGAAACTGACATGAATTCTCAATAAAATCCCACAAAGTAGGCATGACGAAGAAACCAAAGCTCCAAGAGTTTAAGTAATTTGTCCAAAGCCACTGGACTATTAAGCAGCAAAGTCATGACTCAAGTCTATGACCATCAATTTCCAAAATGTATATACATTATAGCCTACTACCTCCCTATGCTGTGAAGAGAAGGATACAAAAGATTTATAAGATCTTAACCTGGTTATGGACGCCTAGGAAAAAGTTGCTTTTAGATAGAAAGTAGAGAGATATCAGATTAGCAATAGTTTTTTAAAGGACAACATTTGGAACTGGTTCTTGAAGGATGGGTAGGAATTAGACAAGTAGAGACTGGTGTAGGGGAACTAGAGGGGGCACAATGTACATTTCTGGTGGCAGTGACAGGATAAATATATGAGAAATAGATTTATGGTTAGTCCGCTGGGGTTTCAATATGGGTTGTGGCTGGCTATTTTTCACCTTATGATGTACTAATAAAACCAGGCATGTGTCTTACTGCAAGATAAATGGGGTTTTACTAGACTTGGCATGCAGTTGTAAGAGGCAGCCACTGTGTAAACATCTTACAAAATCAATCCGTAAAGAAGCCCACAAGGAACACGAAGAAGCTTACTTGCTGCAGTTCTGCAAGTTGCTTTTAAGGATGTCATAGTCAGTATTGAACAGAGGCCCACTGTCCTTTAACATAGCTTTCTGGACGCTGTACACATGGATGCTGGCAGTCACAGCTAGCTTGGACTTCACTGCTACAAGTTAACAGGAAAAGTAGTCTGTTAATACACAAACTTCATAGCATGTGGGAACTTTAACAAGAAACCCTTCTGCATTAAAACCATTTGCAATTTGTGGTGGTCTAAAAAGCTCAAACAGGCCAAACAGCCACATTTACCAGTATAACATCAACTCTTCTGTCTGTAATGGGAACATTAAGACAAGGTAGGTGGTGGTGAGTCATTTCTAAGTACAGCACCTATGAGGGTATCACTCATCCAGTGGACACTTAGTAAATATTAATTAATCATTGATGATGACTATGATGATCTTTTTCTTTTAAGTCAGAGAAGAACCTTACACTCTAGCACATAATTAAAGAAGAAAAAGTAATCTCTGTCTGAGAAGACTCACTTATGTATTTCAATTTTAGTTTAGAGAAAGCAACTCTATATATGGAACAAAAATATTACTAATTAGATTACATCTACAGAGGAAAAACACAAAAGAACATCACAAAAACAAATTTCAGGTTCCACAAGGGAACGAATTGTGCCTAGCTTGCTCTGTATCCCCAGGGCCTAACCCAAGTAGATAATGTACTATTATGTATCTATATGTAGACTGAAGATATATTTTGCTGCCTACCACTGTAGGAATTCAGAGGAAAAAAGATGGACATCCCAGCACCTTGAATACTTTAGAGTAAATTTGGCAAGAAAATGCCCCCATAACACTGAGAGGAGTCTTTTTAAACAAAGTTCAACAGAGTAGGTTTTTGTCTTAAGACATAGGTCCAAGATCACAAGGACTGATTCTTATTAAATTCCTTTGAATTAAGTTTTCAAACAATAGAACAGTAGCATTAATAGTCTTGAAACAGTGGACAAATTTAATTTAGAAGTCTTTTGGACTTCTAGAAAAGCATTCTTTAATTTACTTTCTAAAAAAAAATCATTATGGAATACAACATAATATTTAGAGACTATTGTCTTTTTACAGTTGAAGAACGTGTCCCATATGGTATTCATAATAGTATTTTGTGTGTCTGTCACAAATTTTGTAAGCCAGTTATAAAAGTGCTTTATAAATGTCAGCATCTATTGACCTTAAAAATGGGAAGTTAGGCAGATGCAGTATCATATTTTAACATGTTTCAAAAACTACTAATAAAAGGAATATAGAGCTCTTCAGTTAAATAACTAAATAAATTATATGCAGATGTTAGGGGCAGATTTTTTATTGAACCTACATTAATGCCATAAGAGGAAAAACTTGCTCAATCATTAGAACACTTACCTTCCAATTTATCTTCTCTCACTACTGCAACCTTGTGGCACTATGAGGAAATAACATTTCATTAGTGTTTATAGTACTTGGAATTCTAAGTTTCACATTCAATTGTGTATGAATGTGAAATTAGGAAAACACTAGCTATTTCTTAATAGCTATATATTCCAATTTGTCAGAATAATTGTTAATTTGTTTACTCTAAAACTTCTCAATAATTTCAACACTACAATAAAAAAAATATAGCATCTCCTATCAGTGTGAGGAAAACTTTTTAGTGAGTGATTTTTTTTTTTTTAAAAGAGATAAAGTATCACTTTATCACCCTTGTAGGAGTGCTGTGGCATCACAGCTCACAGCAACCTCCAACTCCTGGGCTTAGGCGATTCTCTTGCCTCAGCCTCCCAAGTAGCTGGGCCCACCACATCGCCCAGCTATTTTTTGTTGTAGTTTGGCTGGGGCTGGGTTTGAACCCGCCACATTTGGTGTATGGGGCCGGCACCTTACTCATTGAGCCACAGGTGCTGCCCTTTAGTGAGTGATTTAATGAGAATTATTGCATAATCGTATGGAACCAGGTAAAAATTGGATTTGTCCTTCATAACATCTGCCAGAATAAGTTCTAAATGGATCAGAGATTTAAGTGTAAAAACTGAAAACATAAGCATACTAAAAGAAAACACAGGTAAATCCTTTTATAACCTAAGAAAGAGGGAATTCCCTAAATGTAAGTTAAAATCCAGAAATAATCCAAATAACCCAAAAAAACTAATAAATCAACAAAACTTTAAGCAAAGTACAAAGACAAATGATAAAGTGGGAAAAATATCTATAATATGTATCATAAAAGGTTAATACATAGCTTCTAAAAATAAAGAAAACAGACTAATAATGCTTTAGAAAAATGGGCAGTTGTATAAACAGACAGTTTACAGAAAAAGAAATGCATACAGCCCTGAAAAACAGACATGTTTTGTGTGGAACAGGAACCCTCATACATTGTTGGGAATGAGAAATGGAGAACCACCCAACAAAAGTACATGTACATGTACATTTGCTCTTTGACCAAGCAATCCAGCTTCAGGAATATAACCTTAAAACACACTAGCAAAAATATTCAAAACACATATATACTAAGGTATTCATGACAGCACTACTTTAGTAGCCAAAGATTATAAATAACCCAAATAACTATCAAAAAGAAACTGCTGAATAAGCTAAAGCATATCTATCCATGTAGTATTTTGTAGTACTATTATTATTACAATAAAAAAGTAGTATTATTACTACTACTGCAATGTAGTATTATTATTCTTTTTTTTTTTTTTTTTTTTTTGCAGTTTTTGGCTGGGGCTGGGTTTGAACCCACCACCTCTGGAATATGGGGCCAGTGCTCTACTTTTTTGAGCCACAGGTGCCGCCCTATTATTCTTATAATAAGCAATTTCTATAATTGCTATGGAGTGACATTTAGGATCCACTGTGAAACAAACAAAAAAAAAAGCAAGTAAAAACTAAGTTATATGAAAATAAGTATGGTATTTAAACTTTTTATTTTTTTTGTAGAGACAAGAGTCTCACTTTATTGCCCTTGATAGAGTGCTGCGGAGTCACAGCTCACAGCAACCTCCAGCTCTTGGACGTAAGCGATTCTCTTGCCTCAGCCTCCCGAGTAGCTGGGACCACAGCACCCAGCTAATTTTTGATGCAGTTCGAACTTTTATATAAGAAAGAGGGTAATATGAATTATATATTTGCTTACATATACAATATACAATATTTATACAATAAACATATTATACAATATATAAATATACAATAACAAAAACAATAAAAGAAAAAGGTAAAACCAATATCTGTAAGGTAAGGAGGGAACCTTTATTGAAAGCAGAAACAAAACTGAATTTAACTAGATATTGAATCAGTGGCTTTACAACAATAAGGAATCAAGTGATTGTGAAACACAGGATGACTGTGCAATCTTAGTAAGACATAGTCTACAGACAAAAGAACTGCAAAGAAATCTTAAACTATTTTCAGTAATCAAATTGTTGGTAATAATATTGGTTTTGCTTTCCTAGACCTCATATATTTGGCTAAAGCAAACACATATTTCTATTAATGTTAGGAACCACCAAAATCTACAACATAAGAGAAAAAAATAATATAAAAAAATCAAAGAAGTTAAAGTGTAATCATAAATTTGAACTGGGAATACTAGTATGTTTTCATAATGTGTTTTCTCTTAAAAAAAAAAATAAGCATACCTAAAAATGTCATTTTCATTGGTTTATTCCAGGAAAGAAAAAAATATCATGTTCTGCAAAATTGCACACTAAAAATTACAGAGCTTATTATAAAAATTATAGAGCATTAGGAAGTAACCACTCAAAACCCATGCAGTTTGGTTCTAAGAGCCCCCAAACACCAACTTGACCCTCAGGAGAAAATTTGGACAGCCCCGACAGTTCAGTGTGGCTAACTGCTGCCTCAGCATTTTGCTGGTGCTATAAGAATGGAGACCAGAGTGGAGTCCTGACTCAATGCATTCCTGTTAACATAGACTAAGGACACAAGACTAAGTTTAGCACCCCAAACCCCAGAGTCTAGCAGGGCCCAAGTTTAGTAGTTAGGGAAAATACGGCTAGTTGATCAGAGAAAATTCTTCATAGGAAAGTTTCCAGCTAATAATACAGAAGGATTATTAATCATCATTTTGTAATTTCTAGTGAATTAATGATTTAGGCAGTGATACAGCTAAAATCATTAGATGAAAAGCTAATGGGGAACTCAGAAAGGATAAATCAGGATGACAGTCCTTCACATCACACAAAGAGAATCAACCAAACATTACCTTGAAATTTTCAAATAATGAATCTTTGGGATGAGATTTGAAGGATGCTTTAACTTTCTGTTTATTGTTAAACATTTTCCATAATCACAATCATTGGAAAAATAAAATTTATATACATATACACACATACACATATATGTATATATATATATATTTTGAGACAGCGCTTCAAGCTGTCACCCTGGGTAGAGTGCTGTGGCATCACAGCTCACAGCAACCTCCACCAGGGCTCAAGCGAGTCTCCTGCCTCCGCTTCCCAAGTAGCTGGGACTATAGGCGCGTGCTACGACACCTGGCTGTTTTTTGTTACAGCCGTCATTGTTGTTTGGCGGACCCAGGCTGGATTCGAACCTGCCAGCTCAAGTGTAATGTTGCTAGCGCCTTAGCCACTTGAGCCACAGGCGCTGAGCCCACATATGTATTTTTTCCCTTAAAATAAAGTCTATGTTGTCCAGGCTGGAGTGCAGTGGCATCATCATACATAGCTCACAGAAACCTCAAATTCCTGGGCTCAAGCAATTCTCATGCCTCAGCTTCCCAAGTAGCTGGGTTATAGGTATCAGCTACCATATCCAGCTGATTTTCCAATTTTTTTGTAGACAAGGTCTCACTCTTGCTCAGGCTCTCAACATTGGGTCTCAAGCAATCCTCCTGCCTCAGCCTCCCAGAGTGCCATTGTTATAGCTATGAGCTACCTCACAGGCCAAAATTAACATTTTCTATTAAAACCCCACACAAAGCCTATAACATCTTCTTTCTTTCTACAAACACTTACAACTTTAAAAAGAAATTAGAAGACTTGAATAACAAACCTGCTATTATGCTAAAAAATTTGCCTTACCCTAAGAGGATTGCCTTTTAGGAGGTAAACAACCATACTTGGTCAGTTAATTCTAAAGTGTTCCAAAGAGCTTCACAGTTGAGGGTATTAGAAGAGCAAGTACAGGGTTCCAAAATCCTCCCAGCCACTTCGACCATAGCAACCTGGCTCTCAATTTATTTTATATAAGGAATTCTGATTATGATTGTTTCAAAAAGCATTCTACTGCTTTAAAAAAGTTGGGCAGAATTTAAATGCCCTCTTATAGCTGGGCATTGTAGCAGGCGCCTGTAGTCCCAACCACTTGGGAGGCTGAGAATCGCTTAAGCCCACGAGTTTGAGGTTGCCATGAGCTATGATGCTACAGCACTCTACCGAAGGCGACATAATAAAACTGTCTCAAAAAAAAAAAAGTTCTCTTAAATTTAAAACTGGATGGCCCTTTATAAACCAGCTATGACTTAGAAATTTTTAACTTATTATAGGTTACACATTGCTTTGAAAATGGTCTGAAAAAAAGGCACTGAGAATACAGTCTGAATGCATTTTCAGTTTTATCCAAGAATCTCCTGGACTTTGAAGACTAACTATGAAAACAATCCAAGGAATCCAAATTATGAGCTCCTATTATAATGTAGCAGTTAAGGAGTAAAAAAATCCACATTATCTTAAAACATAAATTCTTCACTTTGGAACCTACCCTAGAAGACCTATGAGATCTGAAAATTTTATTTTTTATTTATTTATTTTTAAAATAGTGCTTAGCAATCCTTTTCTTCTTTATTAGCACTGCTTCCAAGATATTTTTTTTACATATACATGTGTTTATTAGGTTTCCACTTTTCGCCTTCACAGAATTAAAAAGGCTTAAAATTTAATAATAATAATGATGTTTAAGATGAGGACTAGAAACAAAAACCTTGTAAAGAATGAAGATAAATACATTTAGAAAAGAAAACAGACGGTTACTGCATCGAAATATTAAGCAATATTAATAATAATAATGCAAAGAAGGTAACGTTCACATTGTCAAATAAAAGTATGTCTATTATAGAATGCTTTGACTCTGAGGCTCAGTATGAAGTTATCACTTCTTTTTTTTTTTCAAAGTCTCAAAAATAGACTACTATTATTATACAAAAAAGAGTAAAAGACAGTTTCAAAAAACAGATCATGCCAAATCTTTTAGACAATAGAAAAAGAAGAAATATTTCAAAATCATTCTACTTGATCTGGCTACACCTGATATTAAATTAGAGAAAATATATTGTTAAAAAGGGAAATTACAAACATATTTCACGTATAAATGAGGATGCAATATCTTAACATATTGATAAGTTGAATTAAAAATTAATGTTTAAGTAATGTACTTTGGTCAAAATTAAATCCAATTTATGTGAGAATTAGTCACTATTTTCTTTCCCTCACCCCCTCCCTCCTTCTCTGTCTGCTCTCTCCTTCCCCCATGCCCCACTGTGTTATTGTCATTAATTGTCCTCAAATCAAAATTGAATACATAGGATTCATGCTTCCCCATTCCTGTGATGTTTCACTAAGACTAATGTGTTCAACCTCCATCTAAGTTAGTACAAATGCTGCAAAATCTCCATTTTTTTGATGGCTGAGTAATAGTCCACGGTATATATATGCCATAGCTTACTAATCCATTCCAGGGTTGAAGGACATTTAAGCTGTTTCCATATTTTAGCAATTGTAAATTGGGCTGTGATAAACAGCCTAGTGTCTTTACAATCAAAGTTTTTTTTCTTCTGGATAGATGCCCAGTAATGGGATTGCAGGATCAAACGAGAGGTCTAGGTTGAGTTCTTCGAGCTTTCTCCATACTTCCTTCCAAAAAAGTTGTATTAGTTTGCAGTCCCACCAGCAGTGTACAAGTCTTCCTTTCTATCCACATCCACGCCAGCATCCGCAATTTAGACATTTTGTGATATAGGCCATTCTCCCTGGAGTTAGATGATATCTCAGGGTGGTTTTAATTTGCATTTCTCTATTAGGGATGATGAGCAATTTTGCAAGTGTTTACTGACCATTCGTCTGTTGTCTTTAGAGAAGATTCTATTCATCTCTCTTCCCCATTGATGTATGCAATTGTTGGTTTTTTTCTTGTAGATTAATTTTCTTGTAATTGATTTCTTTTTTGTATAGATCCTGGTTATTAAACTTTTGTCTGATTCAAAATGTGCAAATATCCCTTCCCATTGGGTAGGTTGTCTATTTGCTTTGGTTGTTGTCTCCTTGGCTGTTCAGAAGCTTTTCAGTTTAATTAAGTCCCATTTGTTTATTGTTGCAGTTGTTGCTATTGCCATGGTAGTCTTCCTCATTTAGTCTTTCCCCAGGCTGATATCTACCAGTGTTTTTCCAATTCTTTGAGGATTTTTATCATTTCATGCCTTAAATTTAAGTCCTTTATGCATCTTGAATCAATTTTTATGAGTGGAGAAAGGTGGGCATCCAGTTCCAGTCTTTTACATGTGGATATCCAATTCTCCCAGCACCATTTATCGAATAGAGAGTCTTTCCCCCAGTGAACACTCTTATTTGGTTTATTGAAGATTAGATAGCTGTAAGTTGTTGGTTTCATTTCCAGGTTTTCTATACGATTCCAAGTATCTATGTCTCTATTTTTGTGCCAGTACCATGCTGTCTTGACC
>CAUYON010076971.1:0-23312 GCA_963573935.1 Arctocebus calabarensis
GCGGGTGCCTATAGTCCCAGGTACTTGGGAGGTGGAGGCAAGAGACTCGCTTGAGCCCAGGAATTGGAGGTTGCTGTGAGCTGTGATGCCACCGCACTCTATCCAGGGTGACAGCTTGAGGCTCTGTCTCAAAAAAAAAAAGCAGATCAAGGGAATAGCCATATCTACAATATGACCCCAGGGTATACAGAGTGGGATACAGAGCTGAGATAGGAAACTGGCAGACTGAACTTGTTATAAAGTTGCAAGACATTAACCCGGGTCTCTGACATAAAAAGGAAAAGAAGATGCAGTAAAGAAACTAGTTAGCACACTAAAAGAAACTCTCAGTGGAGTTTCTTAATATGGTATGAAAGGAATGGGAATCTCTGATTTCTAGAAGTCTCTGCCCTTCCCTCCCCCAGAAAAATACATAATTCATCCCTCATTTAGCATATAATCAAGAAATAGCCATAAACAAAGTTTGCCAGCAATGGACAGGTGCTACTGTATCTATGGGGTACCCTGCTTGCTTTTTGTTTAGTAAATGTTGCTTTCCAACTTAAGGCTCACACTTGAGTTCTTTCCTGAATAAAGTCAAGAACCCCTTTGGCCTTCAGGCCAGACCCCAGTTTTAGGTTCCACTTTCTCCTGTTGGAGCCAATTAGTCTCCTCGTAGAATCCTTCTGTTGCTATCTCTCCCTCCTTTCCAGACCAGAGCCCTTGAGAACAGGTGTTGTCTTACTCACCTTGGGATTCTCAACAGCTGGAGGCAATCAATAAATGTCTGCTGGGTTAATGAGCGAGATGCCAAGCAACCTGCTCAAGGTCATGGCTGGTAAGTGATAGATGCAAGATGCATTCATTCATTCATTCATTCATCCATCCAAACAGGCACTAACCCAGACAGCTGCCACATTCTATGCTCTGCCTCCATCACCCAGTGGGTCTTAATTTAATAAGATCACACCTGAGAAGTGACCACCTGAGAAGCTCAACAGGCTAAGCAACAGAGAGGACTATTCTGGAGTTTTCATAGCTGGCTACAAAACAACTAAACTAAAAAAGTACTGACACCAAGCTGTTCAGGGACCTCTGGTCTCATTTCTATTCAAGAGCCTTTCCAGATGACTTGATTGAAAAGTGAGGTGCCAAATAAAGTCGTGTGATGGTGGCAAGAAATCAAAGTCCTTTTTATCTAAGCAGTTTCATATCTCCTGTGTGCAAGGCAAGGAAAATATGAAATGTGATTCTAACATTAAGGAAAAAAACCAGTTGGCGTCAGCCCACCCTTTGGAAGCTCCTGCACTACTCAGATCCATCACAGGAAAAAGGCAAATTATTTTCAACCTAACTATGACAGCAAAAGTTCTACAAGCCACATTTTCCCTCTCGTTCTCTAAAGGCAAAAATAAGTGCTTTGCTATTTGGGGTCTGCGTGGTTTTAGTGTTTTTAGTTGACATCTCCCTTACTGGGATTTTCTCCACTCCTTCCAACCCTCACTCACCAAATTTGCCCCTCACTTTAACCTGACAGCCTCTGGAGATTATCAGCATCCCCCAGACTTCTCCTCCGAAGTAGGTTTGGGATAGGCAAGAAATGTGTGGTGCCCACCCAAGGCCAGCAGAGGGAGCGGCTGCCTTGAACCTATAGGTGGGGAGGTGCTGGGAGACCAAGGGGAATGTCCATGTTGGGAGTCACAGCTCAGGCCAGTGTTTGGTCCTCTCAGACCAGTCTCTCCACTTCTCTCTGATCTCCAGAAGTCTCAGACACCCACAGGTATTAGTAGATTCCAGGTGGAGTTACTATTTGAGCCAAACCATCTCACTAATGCAAATAGTCACTTACAGCAAATCCACTCACGAGAGAGGGCAACATCATATATTAACTAGCTCAAGAACGTTTTTGAGATTTCAACGTGAAAAATTAAACTACAATTTATGAAAATAAATTTATTTTACCTTATAATTAACATGAATTACAAAGGTAATTAAGCTGATTTCTTGAACAAGGAATAAATCAAGGTTTGACTGTTTTTGAAATCATTTTCAAACGACCATGTACCACAGCACAAATGCAACACCTTTTTTTCTCAAAATCACCAGAAGAATCTTTGTTTTACCAAAATATTAGTATTCATCAATTTTCCTCAATTACATTTCGTACTCCTTTGACATTTGGATCTATCTCACCTGAAGCACCTCTACTGGCTTCACCCTAATGAATTTGCCCCCTTTCCACTGTTAATTGGTCTAACTACCAGCTCCTCACTTTCAGTAGGTTCACCTGTTAATTCCAGCCATTCTGCACCACATTCACTGATTTCATGAAATCCTGCATCTTTCTCAAGATCAGCAGTTTTACTTTGCCATCAGCTTGCCATGAGTTTAGACTGTGCTTTTTCTCTTAACCTGTTGGGGCTGCTATAACTAAATATCACAAACAACAATGATGGCTACAACCAAAAAGTAGCCGGGCGTTGTGGTGGGTGCCTTATAGTCCCAGCTGCTTGGGAGGTGGAGGCAGGAAACTTGCTTGAGGAGTTGGAGGTTGCTGTGAGCTGTGATGCCACGCACTCTACCCAGGGTGACAGCTTGAGGCTCTTTCTCAAAAAAAAAAAAGGGAAATTTACATCTCACAGTTCTAGAGGTGAAGTCCAAGGTCAAAGAAGATTTGGTGCCTAGTGAGGCCTCTTTCTGTTTCATAGGTGGGATTTTCTTGCTGTGTCCTCACATGGTGGAAGGAACAGGGAGTTTTCTGAGACCTTTTTTTCATAAGGGCGATAAGACCTCTCAAAGACCTCAGCTCCTAAAGCCACCACACTAGTGATTAGGTTGCAGCACGTCAATTTGGAAGGGACACATTCAGACCACAACAACTGTCATATTAAAACACCCAATAATCAGAACTGAGCAGAGATGAAGTTCCCCCTAGGATTTGGCAGAAATAGATGCCTGACAGCAGATTAATTTTAGAGGTGGCCGGTTCATTACTACGTATTTTCTTTCATGGCACGCTGACTTTGGCTTTCCCACGCTACCTCATAACTGCAAAGAATCAGAAGAATCAAATAATAACTCGAATGTTGGGACCCTAATATCCACGCCCCTCTCAACCACAGCGTGAGTCTCTACTGTACCACTCAGCAGGAGAAGGGGATTTGAGCTGAGAGGTCTCAACTCCAATCACAGCAGCCTTCTAAAACCTTTTCTTCTGTCAGTTCCACCAGCTCCATTCTTAACAGTCAGCCCCTAGAGGACATATGGAAATCAGCAAAGCTGTTCCGCCTTTCCAATCACTGATACAAGCCCACAGTTTTGAGGAAATAAGGCTCAAGGGTAAATGTCTGTTTGTGTTCTGCAGTACCAAAATAGGTCATGATTCCATAAAATTCATTTACCAAAAAAAAAAGGCAGCAGGCACACCACTTGTCAAACAGTCCATCTGGTCCACCAGCCAGACCGCTTCCCTGGGAGGGAGCACAATAGTACATGCATGGGGGACACAGGAATACGCTCACTGAATTTACATAAAAGTTCTTGAGACGTCCCAAGACATTCTTTTTTGATGGCTACTAGTGATAGAATGAGGATGGTTAATGTCAAATAATCTTGCAATCAAATCAGATTCCAGCTTTCTACCCAGAGGAGGGCTGATGATATTTAGCCTTGATTTCAGTGTTTCATCCATTAGATAAAGAAGCTGCGATTCAGGAAAGGTCATCTAACTACAGACAGCCACATACCTGAGTTTAGAGAAAGTTGCCTTTTCCCTGTGATAATATTAGTGAGTGTTTGTCAATGACTAAGAATCTGGTGTGCCAGGATTTAGAAAAAAATTGTGAACTTCACGAAACACACATATTTACTCAACACAATCACCATCATCACCAGCACCTGGGGCTATTGGGGTGTGACTTTTATTATAAAGGAATTAATTCACCCAAAGTTCTATGCTCAGAGACAGACTTACAGAAATAACTACAAACTGTGAAAAGTTTCAGGAAAGGAACAATAGGCTTTGGGAACAAAGAATGATTGATGGGAGCAGGGGAAACCTCACCGTGCATAAGTTTGAAATGGCTATACTCAGAGCACTGAGTGCCCACGGCAGGAACCAGCAATGGGGGCCTCTGAAGAGGAAGAGCTGGACACCACTGAGGAACCGTCAGAAGGTCAGTGGGGCTGGGATGCAGCAGGTCTTGAGATGCGGCGATAGGATCAGGCCAGTGCTGGATTTTTACAGAGCTTTTTGGAACATGGTAAGTCATTTCAATATTATTCTGTGAGTCTTATTTTTATCCCCAGAGTTTTATAAAGCAGCAGAAAATTGGTTGATTGCTGTGTGAACAGCTGGGAGGTGAGCAAAGTGGAAATGGAAGATGGGATTTAAGAGTCCCCGGTCTGAACCACTACATCGGCAGACAACCAGTGACCTCGGGTCGCCCTATTATTTTACAAGGTCATTTCAAATACTATTTAAATGTAATCGCAATTCACAGGCTGCTTATTTTTCAAGGTAAAATAAATACCATATATTGGCTCAGCGCCTGTGGCTCAATGGGCTAAGGCACCAGCCACGTACACCTGAGCTCGCGGGTTCGAATCCAGGCTGGACCCGCCAAACAACAATGACGGCTGCAACCCCAAAATGGTCAGGCGTTGTGGCGGGCGCCTGTAGTCCCAGCTACTTGAGAGGCGGTGGCAAGAGACTTGTTTGAGCCCAGGAATTGGAGGTTGCTGTAAGCTGTGATGCCACAGCACTCTATCCAGGGTGACAGCTTGAGGCTCTGTCTCAAAAAATAAATAAATAAATAAATAAATACCATATAAAAGCTTTTCATCAATTGAATTTCATCAATATTCTTAAATATTTTTGAGATT
Source organism: Arctocebus calabarensis (assembly GCA_963573935.1). Lineage (NCBI taxonomy): Eukaryota > Metazoa > Chordata > Mammalia > Primates > Lorisidae > Arctocebus > Arctocebus calabarensis. The sequence continues at coordinate 4,864 of CAUYON010076971.1, forward strand.
CTTTAATATGTGGCCATATACTCTCAGTATCCAAAAATGTTTGCTTTGATCAGTTTATTAATATAGAATTTTTATTCAATGAAATATACAGATCCTAAGTCCTCCCAAAACACAGACACTCGTGCAAGCAGGACCAAAGAAAGATAAAGAACACTTTTATCCCCTTAGAATGTGCTGTGATAGCAATTTCCAGTCCGTCCTCCTCCCCAATTTCACCCCCCCCCCAGCTCAGGACAGCAACTCCGATTCCTACGCTGCCGACTGGTTTTGACTGCTCTGGATGTCACATAAACAGTGTCACAGCGTGCACTCTGTTGTGTCTGGCTATCCTTGTTTTTGAGGTTCGTCCATATGTATCAGTAGTTTGTCCCCTTTCATTGTTCTCCATTCTCCTATTGATGAACATTTGAACTGTTTCCAGTTTGGATTTATCCAGATGGGAAAAGGAATATATGGTAAGAAAAGATGTCCCTCAGTCCCTCACATGGATCAAGGAAGTTCACAATGAACCAAATAAAATGCTATTTTATTTGCTGTTTATTTTATTGCTGGAAACGACAGAAAGGAACACTTTGATCCCTGTAGCTCTGCGAACGCCACTCTTTGTCTTTTGCTAATAACTCTCCTACCGTATTGTACCTACAATTTATCAATTGCTTATTTTTCTAAAAACACACACAAGCTTCGACTTTCATTTCAAAAGCGTGATTAAAGAGGATGGGAGATGTCACTTGCAAGTTTATGCCATGCCTCGTTTGATCAAAATCATGCCATTTCTGTCTAATGATTATCTCTACGGTGTTATGCTCTGTCCTCGAATTTCTAGAGATTTCTTTGAAAGTCACCTATGTCCTTCTTAGTCAAGAAATATTAGGGTTCAACTAAACATTTATTTCAGGACTCGTTCTTATTGAGTGCCTTATTTTAGAAAAAATGAAGAAAAATAACTTTCACGTCTATTACCTATGTTCATCATTTCTAAAGATTAAAAAAAGACAACTATTTCAGGGATATCTATTTTAAGAAAAAAACGTGCCGGTGCCCCTGAACTCTAATAAAACATCAGATGTACACATCAGACCTACACCTTATGAACATCTATCATTCATTTTGCCTATCACTCAAGGCACACAATAAATTATTCGATGCCAAAACAATCGCGGAACCGCGTCTTTATTTCTGCTTTACATTCAGATTCACAGCGGGCGACCGATTCTCACGCATTCTCATTATCCTTACAGCCTCTCTGCGAGGGAAGCAGATAGAGGATACGGAGAAGCTAATGTGGGTCTAGGTGATCACAGAAGGCTCCAGGATGACTTGGGAACACGAATCCAGCCCCGGCAGGTGGGTCGCAAGATGTGGGTCATTTTCTCAGCGTCTCCTGTGGGGGGCAGGGTGGACTGACTGCAGGGCGGGGCCAGGTGGGCACTGTCGGGGGAGGGCATGAGCTGCAGACAGGGGCCTGACGGTGAGGACTTGGGGCTGACTGTTCCGAGGGGACAAGCTGGGCAGGAGAGAATATGCTTTCCTCAGAGGGACAGGAGAAAATTTAAAACTGGGTCAAGCATGGTTTGGGAAAATGCCCAGGTTAGAGTTTGAGGATAGGAAATGTCACATCCCCAGTGGCTAATGAAAGAAACGGTGAGCGGCTGTGAGGGGTGCAGTGTTCTGGGCTGATGCCACAGAGGACAGCTCAGGGCTCCTGGTGCCACCGCAGGTCAGAGAAGCAAAGAGGAAGGCAGCTCGGGGTAGGCAGTGGAGGTGCAGAATTTGGGCTCGTTTTTCATTCTCAGGAAGGGTTTATAGAAAGCAGGAGGACCGGCAAGCCTTGCTCCACCCCTCCTTCAGGCTGCACTGCCCCTCCAGAGCAGAGTGGGGGAAGAGACATCCCGGAACCCAATTCTGCTCAGCAGGGACTGCGAGGAGAAGGGGACGGTGAGGTCTGCCCAGCCGCCCTCCCACTGCAGAGACGCAGCCAAGAGCTTCTGGAGGGACAGAGAGAGAAGGAAAGGAAGCTGCCGCCACGTCCTGGGCCTGTACCCCCTGCTCCGGGGTGCAAGGTGATCGATCAGGGCATCAAAAGGGAACAGCAGCCCTGAGTAAAGGCAGAACTTCTTACTCCTTCCCCCAATGGCGTTGACTTTGTGTGGCCATTTCCGGCCCTCAAAAGCAAGAAGCAGTGGAAAGAAAGGGTTGGTAATGAGCACAAATCATTCTTCATTCTCATTGGATTAAATCTCTTCCCTAATGATGAGGAAACCTTGGGCTAACCCCCAGGACTTAGTTTCCAGAAAAACCTGGAAAGAGTAAGAGCAAACGGATTTGGAAGTGGCAGTGGCAGGGGTTAGCTAAACGGCAGGCTCTAGGCCCGGCCTCCTGTGTCTGCCACAGCAGCCCTGCAGGGCGCTGCAGATGGTCCCAGAACTCTGAGCAACGGTGCCTTGTCGGCACGGGGGAGCCATCATGAACGGAGCACCTGCCGCTGCCCAGCCAGGACGGATGCTCAGGGAGGATCCCTACCCCTGCGCTGACCCTCGTCCTCTTCTGAGGGTGGACGGCCCGAGCAAGCGTCCGAGTGGGGGTGGCCCAACAGGCAGTCCTTTCCCGCTCAATACTGTCTCCAGATGGGCAAGGCCTCAAATCAGCAGACGCTCCTGTCGGTCTGAAACAGAAGTCTCCCCGCGTTTTCTGGCTTCTGTCTATGTGGAAGTTCAGCCTTTCAGCCTGTTTGCTGTTCACTGACCTCACCGTGTGCAAGGCGCTGGGCTGCGCCAGGTAGAGACAGGCCTGCTCTCCAGGGGCTGAGAGCCCAGAGGGGAGGACAGGGTCACGCTCCACCTACTGTGTGGTTGGCATGGAGGGAAGAGTGTGTGGGGGACAGCTTCCTGTGGGAGCAGGGCCTGGAATGACCTTGATCGGGGCTCTGCGTTGGGGACCGCAGGGAGGTAGTGGCAGGCCTAGCAGGGCCAATAGGCAATTTGCTTCAGAGAGGGTAGGGAGAATGCAGAAATGGCTGCCACATCTGCGTTTTAGTTTAATTCCAGTCTAGGCATAGAAAATGCCACTTTCCTCCAGGGGCTCTAGAAAAATCTCAGGGGAGTCCACTACTAAACCATCAACAACAGGGAATAACAAGTATGAGCAGGGACGCCGGGTGGGCACTGTTGGGGGGATGCCAAATGGCGCCACTGCTGCAGCAGACAGGGTGGTGGCTCTTCAAAAAATTAAAACTAGAAGAATCTTTAAAGACTTTGGGAGAGAAAGTCATCTCTGCCAACAATCAGGGGTCTCGTTGTTCCAAACGCCCAGAATGTAGCATCCTTAGCAGTCGCTAGCAGGGGGTTTGGGTTGTTACTCAAGACAAGCTTTAACAGCTTAGTCACTCAGCAGCCCTGCAGACGTGAGAGCACGAGCCGGCGCAAGCCACGGCCTGAACGCTCGGTCAGAGAGTCGCTTCTGCGGATGTGTACATGGTCCCCATGCTGGACAAAAGTCCTCCAATGGCAGCTTTTGAGGGGGGAGACAAGGCAGCCCGTCTGCGACCAGCTTGCAAGGCCGAGCCTGTGCTGTTCCCAATGCCATCTCACAGAACCCCATACACGGGGGTTCTCAGGTCGCCTCTAACTTTTTAGGACAACTGTCCTGCTGTCCCCAGAGGCTTCCTTTGCATCTCTAATAATTGCTTCTACAGATTATGTTACTCACTTAGAGAACTGACCATTGGTTCTGTTCTTTGACTTTAGCCACCACCCAATGATACCACCATGGAGGAACTAGCAGGAAATGACTTTCGGTCCCCATGGTCCAAGGTCAGGGGATGACTGCTGACACACTGGCCCACCTCACCCTGATGTCCCTGCCCCTGGGGTCTCTGCAGGTGTGGGCACTACCCAGCGCTCCTGCACATGCACCCACCACCCACGGGCTTCCTCACTCCTGGCCTGTGTCTGGCGACCAAAAGGCCTCACGCTGCTCCTGAGAGGTGTTGGCTCCCAGATGCCCAACTCAAGGAAGGGCTCTTGGAAGCACACGCTGGCTTTCAAGAATGGCCTACATGGAGCTCTGTGCTTCTTAAACGCGCAGCAGGCTGTGCTTGGTGAATCATTTCTCGACTTTTTATATTTGCTTTGAAAAATTTCAGGACACTGATTTTCCAAACCAAATGCATCTGTACTTAGAATCAAATTACTACCTTAGGAGGGGACGCGAAAACCACTCCAAAGGGAACACGTTAACTGAAGTACGCGCCACGCACACAGCAAAACACAGTCCATGAGGATGTTATGAAGAATACAAGAACTGAACGCACATTCTCCAGTAGGGAACAGGCAGGACCAAGGCAGCTGGAGTCGGCTCAGTGCTGCGCCAGGACGAGCGAGTTCCAGCAGATGCCTGCGGGACAGTCCCTGGCTCTCCCTCACGGCCACCAGGGACAGAGACCAGGCCCTTACAATCGCTTCAACAGAGTTCAGTGGGAATGGTGCTGAATTCTCCCATTGGAGTCTCCCCTGAAAGGAGGGGATTGGAATTCCTGTTTTACAAATAAGTAAACTGAGGTATAAGATCATGAAGTACCTTACTCCAGATCGCATCGATACAAAGTCAAGTCATAGGTCACACGCGAGTCTGTCTGGATCTAAAAATAATTCTCTCCCCATCACAATCAATAAAAACTAAGAAATAAATAACTTATTTGTATAGAAAAATCTAATGATTATAGAAACAAATGTATCCTTTTTTCGCCCTCAGCAAGATATTGAAAAGGCATTCTTTTGACATTTAACATGTGGGTATAAACATAGAGAGAAAGAAGAAAAAAAGAACATCATGGCATTTAGACCAGAAATCAAAAAGCCTACAAATTATCCACATGCTCTTGCCCTTTCTCCATCGCCAGGTCAACCGTGTCCTTCTCCTGCACCTGCGCCGTGAGCCTCCCTCCCGTGAGGGGAGGCTCTTTCCCTCAAAATCCTCTTGCCTCTTCTTGGCCACATCTCTCTTAGTCCTCCTGCAGAAGTAACTGTCTTAGATTTCTCTGTGTCAGAGACATTATTTAATTATTACACACCATATGGTTTTCCCACTCATACATATCAGGATGGTAATTAAATGGCCATTTATTTGTTTATTGTCTGCTGTTATCCATCAGGGCTGCCAAGAATGGTTGTTCAGGATGTTTACTGCTCTAACAAGGGTGCCCAGCAGAGCAGGAAGGCCTGCTCTCTGCCTGCTTTGGCCTGCTCTTGGGCATACTTGCAGGGAAGAAGAGATGTCTTAATTGGCATAAGGTACTATATAGGCTTACTGTGGTCCTGCCCTGTAAACTCTGCTAGGACAGGGATTGTGTGTGATTCATCACTGCCTAACAAAACACAGACCTAGCCCATAGTAGGTATATGATAAATATGGGGGGGGGGGTGTTAAACAATTGGATGACTCAGTAAATGAGAGAATGCATACTTTTTGAAGAAAACTGGAAGTTCTACTGAAGATATTGTGACAAAGGCCAAATTGTAAAACACATGCCCACATCACCTCACTCGTTTCAGCAGCCAAAACCTTCAACAAAGGAAGAGCTAAGACCCAGTGGACAGGACAAAGCTACGACCGTCTGCAGAAAGACGGAGCTGTTCATCAGGCTCCACCCCCTCCCCAGAGTTGCCAAATGTGTCATTTTCCTTCTTTTTTAGAAGGAAATCATTCTGGAAGAACATAATTAGAATCCTGTTTTATTTGTATCTTGTGGTAAGTAATACCCAGGACAAAATACTTGAAGTTTTAACCAGAAGACCAGGTGATTAAAGGGCAAAGGCTGAGCCATTATTTCTTTTTTACATAGTTACTAATCACCTTGGGATCTTGGAAGGGAGACTCAGCTGGTGGCTCTGAAAAATATCAAGCCTTTCCCCTAGTATCTGTTCATAAATAAACTTCCTTCTTCCCTTCTTCTTTGTCTTCTTCCTTCCACAACTACAGAGTAATCCAGAAAACAGAGAGAGAACGACTTGTTCCTAAAATTGAATCCATTTATTGGTGGGAATAAGCACAAAGAGGCCTATTGAAAATGTCTGCTTACGCCGGGAGCGGTGGCTCACGCCTGTATCCCAGCGCTCTGGGAGGCCGAGGTGGGTGGATTGCCTGAGCTCAGGAGTTTGAGACAGCCTGAGCAACAGCAAGACCTCATCTTTACTAAAAATAAAAAACTAGCGGGGCACCATGGTAGGTGCCTATAATTCCAGCTACTTGGGAGGCTAAGGCAAGAGGATTGCTTGAGCCCAAGAGCTTGAGGTTGCTGTGAGCTATGATGCCACCGCACTCTACCCAGGGTGATTGAGTAAGACTCTGTCTAAAAAAAAAAAGAAAGAAAGAAACAAAGAAAAGAAAAAGAAAATGTCTGCTTATTAAAAATAACTTTTTAAAGAACCAAACAAAAAATAAGACTCGAGGAGTGTCAAGACCCTTGAGTAAAGGAGCTTGTTTTTCTCTACCCACCCCCACTCAGGTCCCTAGACCTGGCAGCCCACGCTGGAGCTTCCAGGTAGAAAGGGCCTTAACGCACAGGCGCTCGTCTTGGCCCTTGAATCATTAGCTGAGATTCCGCAGCTCTGCCGGGGGAGGCACAGAGGCAACCTGGCATTCGCAGAGTACCCACTGTGTGCCTGCTGTAGTACCTGGCACCTGCTGTGCGCCTGGCAGAGAACTCAGTTTTCCTACCCTTCATCCTGCTCTGTCTTCACCAAGACCTCATGGCGGGCCTTTTTAAAACCCTCTTGTAACGCTGATGAAACAGACCACAGAAATTCGTAACTCCAACTGACTTGTAACCACATCACAACCACTTCAGCTTCTAAGAAATTCGTAACTCCAACTGACTTGTAACCACATCACAACCACTTCAGCTTCTAAGAGCAGAAGGGACGACTGAGCAGTTCAGAAGTTTGGGGTTAGATCACGCTGCTCATTAGCAGGAGAGCTGACCGGCTATCCTAACAGCTTGAGTTTCTCTCTCCAAACAAAGACTCAGGAACTCAGTGTCAATGGTGAATTTGGAGTCTTCAACACACATTTACAGTGTAAATTCAGCTTCGGTTAAGTCTTTTCACAATTAAGCCAACAAATCAATTTGTTCCATAAACATCTGGAGCACCTGTTATCTGCTGAGCCAAGTACTGGGGACAGAGACATCAGTGTGGAGTCAGTCAAGGCCCCTGCCCTCCAGGAGCTGAAGGTTGACGGTGCAAAGTGGCAAACAAAATGAACAGTAAACAAAGAGGATAATTACACACTTAACTAAGTGCTATCACAAAGAATAATGGGAAGCATATTTGGGGTTCCTGGGGTGGTTTCTTCCGTAAGGCTACACTGAGGCAGAAACTCAAGCAGTGGGTAGGAGTTAGCCATGGGGATTTCGATTTCTTTGAGATGAGACCTTGGGATGGGATGGATTTCAAGTGCCTCCGGTTTATTACAAAGATGATCCCAGGAAACACCATTGTAGAAGTGAGACAGGGATGGGAAGGAAGCCAGCAAAGAGCATGGTCTGAAGAGGATGGGTCTGAATCATCAAGGATGGCATGGACTTGGTTATAGAACAATCTGTTTCTTTTTCTCAGCAGACTTAATTCCCTAATTATGTTTTGCCTGCTGGCAGCTCGGGCTCAATCCCACTGGGGAAAGCTGGGAGCCAGTTAAAATGCACACTCAGACTTACCCCACCAATCACTGGATAGGGCTGCTCTAGGTGGTAGATCAAACATCTATTCCTTGCACATCCAGGCAGAGTGGGTTGTGGCCAGCAGAAGCCCTCAGAAAGGAAGATGTGGGTGCTAATAGCTGGAACCCTGACTTGGACATAAGGACACAGTAAGGGCTGGAGGAATGAACATGGGTAGGGTTCTGGCTGCACATGGTAAGTAAGGCAGAAGGTCAAGTGCAGAGGCTAAGGAAGGAAAGAATGTGAGTATCTGCTGTTGAGCTTGCTCTCACAATCTGGACTCCAAAATCACGAGTTTGGGTTGTGATGTCAGATGACCAGGGTATAAACGCCAGCTCTGCGACACGCTGGTTAGGTAACACTGGAGCTAATTACCATCCTAAGTCTCGGTTTCCTCATAAGAGGACTAATGATGGGACTGATCTCACACATCTGTTACGAGGATTAACACAACCCCTGACACAGCTCACATGATCAGTAAGTGACAGATGCTTGTATCACCACACCAAGGACAGGGTGGCTGGGATGCAGGGAACAAGGTAGACAGGATGAGAACACCAGGGCCAGATTGAGAAAGGGCTGAAGATGACATTAAAGAGTCTAGTTTTCCTTTTGGGTCATTGGAAATTACTGAAGAATTTAAGCCAAGGAGTGACCTGACGTGATCATTCTAGAATGTCATTCTCCAACAGCATGAAATGCCTTTTCTGCTTCCATATCCCAAGTACTAAATCTGCTGCTGGCATAGAAGGAAGGTGCTATTTGGTGCTAATTAACAGACTCTAAAGGCTGATGGAAGGAAGGAAGGATGGGTCTGAATCATCGAGGATGGCACGGACTTGGCTATAGAATGATGTTTCCTTTTCTTAGCAGACTTAACTCCCTAATTATGTTGGCTCAGCATAATATTCAAAAGAGTTTGCATTTTCCAAGTGAAAGCATACAGAGGCAAGAGAAGCAGACCCTGGATCCACTGGGAGACATAAGGAAACAGGCCTGGAAGGAGATGTTTGCTGCCGGGGACCCTCGCGGGAATAACTTGAGTGCACTTACGAGTTCTATCCAAAAGGAAAAGGACAACTGGTTCCAAGGAAATGCACACAAGTATGAGTCTGAAAAAACACAAAGAAAGGGCCAGGTGGTTCCAAACCCAAAAGATGTTTCTATAGCAGGACCCCAGCTGAGTATGGACACTCAAGACTGGGACAAGTGCCAGCAAAGGAGATGGTGGAGCAGTGTTTGCTCATGGTATCTTCATTTTTCTCATCCTTATTCAGGTACAACTGACAAAGAGAAATTATATCTATCCAAAGTATACAATATGATGTTTTGATATACATATATATTGGGAAATAATTGTGATAATTGAGGTATCTAACATATCCACCTCTTCATATACTTACCTTTGGGGGGTGGTGATGAGAATTATTATTATTATTATTATTATTTTGTGGGTTTTGGCTGAGGCTGGGTTTGAACCCACCACCTCCAACATATCTGTATCTAACACTTTTTCTTTTTTCATTCATCCATCAACAGACACTTAGGTTGTTTCCCTATCTTGGCTATTGTGAAAACTGCTGCAAGGGATATGGGGATCCAGATCTCCCTTTGACATACTGCAGATGTCAAACATTTCCTTTGGATGTGTTTCCAGAAGTGAGATTACTGCATAGTGTGGTAGATCTACTTCTCATTTCTTTAGGAAACTCCACAATGTTTTCCATAGCAGCTGTACCAATGTACAGTCCCACCAACAGTGTACAAGGGTTTCCTTTTCTCATGTGCTCTCGGTCACTTGGGTCTCGCATCTACTAGGTAATAGCCATCCTAACAGGTGTGAAGCCATACCTCATTGTAGTTTTAATTTGCATTTCTGTTTTCATTAGTGATGTTGAGCAACTGTTCGTATATCTGACGGCCATTTGTACATCTTCTTTAGGGAAATGTCTATTCAGGTCCATTGTTATTTTTAAATTGTGTACTTTGGGTTTCTTTTTTTTTTTTGGGCTACTTAGTTATATGAGTTCTTTATAAATATTGGATGTTAACCTTGTATCAGATAAATGGTTCACAAATTTTTTTCTTTTTTTTTTTTTTCTTGAGACAGAGTCTCAAACTGTCACCCTGGGTAGACTGCTGTGGCTTCACAGCTCACAGCAACCTCCAAATCTTAGGTTTAAGGGATCCTCTTGCCTCAGTTTTTCTATTATTATTATTTATTTTTCTGTTTGTTTATTGATTGATTTTTAGAGATACAGTCTCACTTTATTGCCCTTGATAGACTACTGTGGCGTCACAGCTCACAGCAACCTCCAGCTCTTGGGCTTAGGCAATTCTCGTACCTCAGCCTCCCGAACAGCTGGTACTACAGGCACCCACCACGATGTCCGTGTTCTTTTGTTGTTGTAGTTTGGCTGGGCCGGGTTTGAACCCACCACACTCTGTATATGGGGCCTGCGCCCTACTCAATGAGCCACAGGCACTGCCCAGCTTTCTATTTTTAGTAGAGGCAAGGTCTTGCTTTTGCTCAGGCTAGTCTCAAACTCGTCAGCTCTAGCAATCCACCTGCCTTGGCCTCCCAGAGTGTTAGGATTACAGGCCTGGCCTGCACAATTTTTTTCTCCAAATGCCATGTGTTATCTTTTCATTTTATCATTTCCTTTATGGTGGAGAAACTTTAGTCTTTTTATAATCCTCTTTATTTATTTTTACCTTTGTTGCCTGTGTGTTTGGTGTTATATCCAAAAAAAAAAAAAAAAAATCAAGACCAATTTTGAAATAGCATTTTCTCTATGTTTTGTTCTAGGAGTTTTATAATTTCAGGTTTTACATTTAAATATTTAATCCATTTTGAGTTCATGTTTATTTACGGTGTAAGAATATAAGTTCATATTTTTCCATGTGGATATCCAATTTTCCCAGTACCATTTTTTTTTTTTTGAAGAGACTATCCTTTCCTTGTGTGTTCTTGGCACCTTTGTCAAAAATTATTAAAAGTTGACCCTATGTGGGTAAGTGTATTTCTGGGCTTTTTGCTCTGTTCCATTGGTCTATCTGTCTGTCTTTATGCCAATACCACACTGTTGCTATAATATAAAATCACTTTATAATTTCAAATAAGGACATAACAATTATAAATGTGGATGTGCAAAATACACAAAGCAAAGCTCAGCAGAACTAAATAAAGTGGATATATCTACAATCATAGTTTAAGACTATCAAGCCCTTCTTTTAGCAACTGATAAAACAATGCAACCAAAAAAAAAGAGCCAGGATTAAGAATCTCTGGTTCCAAAATGGCAACACAGAAGCAACCCGGCTTTATTCCACTCCCCTTCCCCCCCCCCACTGAAAACCAGAAGCAAATATATTGCTGAGATTATCACCAGCAATATCCTAGAACTCAAATATGAGGAGGAGAGAGTTGTCATAGATATAAAAAAGCTTTTAAAATTCCAAGCAGATCATAAGAGAATTAGATTCTACATCTGTGATGTCCCTCCCTGCAACCTGCCTGGCAGTAGATGGTAAGTTTGTATATGGAAAATTTCCAGTATATGGAAAATTTCCCACTGACTCAGTTTTACACCAGAAAAAGTGAGCTCGGGGTAAAACACCAGCTTCCCCACCATCTTGGGTTCTCTGCCAGGAGACCTGTCACTACCTCAAACCACAAGAAGTATCATGAGCAGATCAAGGAAAAAATATCCCCAGGGACATCAGAGGTTAAGCAGGGAGATAAAACCAACATCCCCAGCCCTGGAAACACTTCTCTGCAACTCAAAAGAGATGCCAAATCAAAGTGGATGTTCAGCAACAAGAAGCTGTAGAAGGCATGTTCCACCGGTTGCCAGGACACAACACTGAGCCAGCTTTCACACATTGCCAGGATCCCCCTTTCACCCCTTCCCCATTCAGGATGGGTAGCACTTGGATTAGTTACCAGAGCCAAGGCAAACCTTGGCTTAAGGTGCCATCTAGTGTCCAAAAGGAGGCAAAATTTAGCTGAAAAAGAAGAAAGAAAGAAATTCAACAGGTAAATTATTATACAAAGAATTTCTAAGCAAACATAGCCAATAAAAGCCAAAACAATCCACACAGAGAAGACTGGAATCTTCTGTACATTCCAGTCTTCTGGAGACTAATCCTTCCTTGGAAGATCCTTCCATGCAAAGACAAAGATGTGCATCCATTGGAGACAACAGCAACCAGGGAACCAAGTTCTCCCCAAGCAGACAAAACAAGGAATCAGTGACTGACTCTAATGAGATAGTGATACGTGAGCTTTCTGACCAAGAATCAAAATAGCAATTTTGAAGAAGCCCAGTGATCTCCAGGATAACACAGAAAAAAAGTCACCTTAAAAAAAAAAAAAGAAAAAGAAAAAGCCAAGGAAAGTCTTCAAGCTGAAAACAAGGGATCCCAGATAGTAGTTTGAATCCAGAAGAATAATTAATAATTAATTTAATCCACAATAAAATGAATTATGTAATTATAAATATATAAATGCATATTTTCCTCCTTTCTAAATTGATCTAAAAAACAGCTATAAAAACTTCATGGATGTATTTGCACCGTTGGTCTTACAACATATGGAAAGGTAATGTATCTGCAATAGTGCACAAAAGAAGTGGGTGGAAGCAAAGCTGTACTGGACTGCGGAGATGACCCCAGAGGTACTTTTCGATCCACAGAACAAATGAAGTGAAACAGATATGGAAAGCAAGAAAGTCAGTATAATAAGCTCTATGAATATATACATGCTTTCCTCTTTTCTCTCAGCTTCTTTTAAAGACATAAAATTCTGGTAAATTATAACAACATATTGCTGGATGGGTAATATAAAAGATAATAATATATACAATAATAATAGCATAAAATAGGAAGGAGGCAGGAGAGCTATATAGGAATAATGTGCCCTTGGTTTTAGGAAGTTGTTTCCTAGATATGATGTCAAAAGCCCAAGTGACACAGGACAAAATAGGTAAATGTAATGAGATAAACATTTAAACCTTTTTTTTTTTTTTTGCTCTAAACAATACCATGGAGAAAGTAAAAATACAACCCACAGAATGGGAGAAATGTTTGCAAATTATGTATCTGACAAGGGACTTGTACCTACAAAATGTAAACAATTCTTAAACTCAGTAAGGGCACAGACACAGTTGTGCGAGGGATTTCTGCCACTCTTAGTGCAGGGAAGCAAAGCTTGTTCCTCTCCAGCTCTGCAATGCAGGTTGAAGTGACCGAAGCAATGGTGGTGGAGAGGCCTGGTGCCCTGCTGGTCAGGATGGCAATTTCTGAGACATTACTACACACTACCGAGCCAGAGCCCAGTCAAGCTACCGGGATTTTATGGAAATAAGTCTTCTTATATCCACTGGGGACTGGATTCAAATGGAAAGCCAGCAGATGCAGTCTACAGACACAAAGAAATCCATAGGAAAGTAATGTCACAAAATGTCACCAAGTGCCTCACCAAGATTCAGCATGCTGATGTTCACGCCACTCTGAGTGCGGGTACGTGGTGGTCCAGGTGATGGGTTCTCTCTAATAACAGCCAGGCTTGGAGGAGATTCACACAGACATTGGTCCTTGCTCCTGAGGGTTCCACTGCAAATAAGTTCTATGTTCACAATGATACATTCACATACCAAGAGGAGGTCTTTGGTAGCTTTGTCACTGAGCCTCAGGAGGAATCTGAGAAAGAAGTAGAGGAACCTGAAGAAAGACCTCAGCCACCTGAGAGCGTTCCTGATGATTCTGGAACTTTCTACAATCAAACCCTCGACAGGAATGACGTGGAAGCCTATTGCTGAACCAGAGCCTGATCCTGAACCAGAACCACAGCAAGAACCTGCATCTGAAATCCAAGAGAAGAAACGGAGCCAGTGTTAGAAGAAACTGCTCCTGAGGGTGCTCGGAAGAGGCCTTGCCCAGCACCTGCAGACACAGCTCAGACACAAGCCTTGAGGACTCATGTTATTAAAGTACCAGTTTCACAGCTGTATCCATAGTCTCAGCCTGAATCTCAGATTCTCCACAGAGACCTCAGTGGGATCAAAGAGTGTGACAATGATGAATATGTGTCCCCCAAGAGGCCCCAGACCAATTCGTGAGGCTGGTGAGCAAGAACTGTGAGACACCCCGACAGTCACCAACTGGTCACTAGCAACCTGCCGCATGAGAGCAAGAATCAGAGCTTAAAGATTCCTTCCAAAACCCCAGGAATGTGGTGGAGCTGCACACTACAGTGGCAGGAAATCACCCTGTTATGGTTTTGTTGTTTCATGTTGAGAAGGTCCTTTGTAGCAGGCCCATCGTGGTCAGAGGTGAGGTCCCTCTGAGTGTGGAAAAGACAACTCAAGCTGCCAGGGAAGGGGATAACCACTTGTGGGGACTTGGAGGCCCTCCCTGGGAGGCATGACGCAAAACCAGGATTTGGATTGGGAAGGGAGACTGCTCAAGGCAGTGAATCCCTCCCCATTCATCCTCAGGCAGCAGTCACGCCCTAACTCCTCCAGAATGGTGAATTTCTTCAACCAACCTTTGGTATCTTGGAGTATGACCCTAGTCCAAGGTTGTTCAACTTTTTTAATCTCACAGCCCACTTACTTTAACCTATAAACTTCTGCATCATACTTATTATGATCAAAAAAAGAGTTAAAAAACCAAATATTCTTACTGTGCTTTGAATTTCTTTTAAAAACACTTTAATTAATGATCTTTAAAAATTTTTACAGCATACCTAAGATCTTCTCACAGCACACCAGTGTGCTGTGGCACACTGGTGGAAAAGCACTACCCTATTCTGTTATAAACGCTTAAGTTTGTACACTTTAATTTTTGTGTGTGTGTTAATGGTGTGTGCTCCCTCCCTGTCCCTTCCCTTCCCTCTCCTGACCATCAGTCTTTCACTTCCAATTTTGTTGAATGAAATTTTAGAAGTATCACGTTTTTAAAAAGACTGAATTCCCTTGCTTACTTTGCATATACAGACTGGATGTTTTTTAACAGCCATTTCCCCAACAGAATGTGTCCTGCTTATTACTGACATTGGCATGTTCCTTCGATTGGACTACATCTTACTTATTTTCTACATGTTCCAAAAGCTTGTGAGAAATACAGGATTTGATAAACCTTTTGAAGGCAGAAAAAGTCCAATTTTTCTCCCTTGAGAGTTGTGACCACCTTCCAGTGTGGAGAAATTGCCCTTGGAAATTTGACCATTTAACTTCTCACTGGTACGGTTAAAAACTGAATAATGGTGTCAGTAAAGTTATTTTCTTTTGATATTTGATCACAAAACAATTCTAATGCCTGTTTTTACCATTAAAACTGAAATTGTGACATAGGTTTTAAATGTCTAGACTGCAACTGATATGCCTTTCTTGAACTGTTAGATTTTTTTCTGAAGTAGAATTTTTTCATGTTTTAATTTGTGTTTGTAAAAAAAAAAGGGAAAAAATCCCCAAATGCAAATGACAAAAAACAAGGGGAGGGGGGACTTCACGGAAAGATAAATCAATTTAAAAATGGCCAAAGGATTTACATTGAAAATTCTCTAAAAAAGATAAACAAATAGCCAATGAACAATGAAGAAATGTGCAACATCGTTAGTCACCACGGAAACACAAATCAAAACCATCACTACACACCACCACACACCCACCAGCGTGGCTGTAATACCCATAAAAAAGATGGGATGTAACAATTGATAGCAGGATGGGGAACTATGAGACGTTGGCCAGAATATAAAATGTGCAATTTTATTGAAGAGTTTGGTGGTTCTTTGAATTTAAACCCAGAGTGATATGATTCATCAATTCCAGTCTTAAGTATATACCCAAGAGAAATGAAAACATGTACCATCCCAAAAACTTGTACACAGTGTTTACAGTACCATTATTTGTAATAGCTAAAAGATGAAAACAGCCCGAATGTCCATACCACTTCAACTAGTGAATGAAGTGTGACATATTATATATCCATACAATGGAATATTGCTAAGCAATAATAATAAGGTACTAACACATATTACAACATCAATGAACTGCCAAACATTAGGCTAAGTAAAGAAACCACACAATGGACTATATATTATATTATTCCATTTATATGAAAAATGTTCAGAAGAGACAAATTATAGAAACAGAAAGCAGACTCATGGTTGGTTGGGTCTGGGAGTAGAGAGGTTAGATAGAGGTAATAAATCAGGCTCTCAGGGAGGAGCAAGATGGCGGCTGAGTAACAGCTTCCTTACAACTGGGCATGGTCAGTTTGGGAAAAGGAGACTCCAGACATCTCTGGCTGGTGGGATCTGCCCAGAAACATCCCTTTAGGGAACACAGGGGGTCAGCATGAAACTTCTGGACCCCATGAGGAGGACAAAAGCAGTGGAGAACTGGCAAGTGTTTGCATGTGTTCATTTGGTCTAATCCTGCAGGCAGCTGTAAGTACATCAGCAGCGAGACTGCAAACTGGAAAGGCTTAACCTATGAGCTGTTTTGGTTTTTTTGGACTTGGAGTTCAGTTGAACTACCTTGGGACAACTTGGGCAAGAGTGCAGAGGACTTTAAGCATCGTCTAGGGCCCAAGACTGAGCCACTGAGCCGCTGAGCCAGACGGAGCTAATAACTAACAATGTTCGGCTGTGGGCCGTGCAGAGCCATTGTGGGAGAACTGCCCTGGAAAGTTCCACCCTCAGGGTCACAGAGCAAGGGTCAGACAGGAGCAACTAATCTAGTGACTGAGCAGCCAACGTTAGCCGTTCAAAGTGCCTTTTAAGCAGGTAGAGGAGAGAATTAGGCTCTCCACCCTGCGAGGTTTGAGAAATCAGCAGAGGCCTCCAGTCTCCATCGTGTACAGCTGTACCAGCACTGTGATTAACATCTCATACCCCAGAAGATTACCTGTTGCCTAGACAATATTCAGCAAGATATATATACTGCTTTGCTTTTGGTTTTCTTTTTTGCTTTTTTGTTGTTTTTTTTTTTTAATTTGAACATTTTCCCTATATATTTATTTTTTCTTTTTTTTCCTCTTTCTTTTCTTTCATTATTTTTCTAGTTTAACTATAACTTCCCATTGTTGCCTTTTTCGACAATTAGAACTGAAGTTTTGCTAGTGTTTCTACCCCTCTTATTTGGTTTTTCCTCCAATTTTATCCTGTAAAGTTTTCTGTTTGCTTGTTTTAGTTTGAGTTATAGCATTTTTGCCTTTCCTTGGTGGAGGTGGGGTACTGTGTCCGAACAGGCTAGTAAAGAGCTGCTGACCTCAAGGAAACTACCTAACCCAGCACCCCTAGAGGTTGGGGATTTTTAAGGTTGAGTCAAAGTACCCTCCTATACACCTATACTGCTCCTGTCTCCCTCTTTTTGTGCCTCTCTTCTTTTTGTCAATATTCCCTTTTACCCACCCCCTCTCCTTTTTCTTTTTTCTTTCTTTTTTCCATTCTTGCTCTTCAATCTTCTCATCCTTCTGGTTCTGTACCAAAAGGACTCCTTGAAACCCTAGTCCAGAGGCATGGCAACTTAAAGATCAAGAGGAAGTGAAAGGAAAATTAGGGCAAGGAAACAGATAAAGGAAATCACTCATGAGGAAGAATCAGCAGAAAACTCCTGGCATCATGAACCAGTCCAGAGAAACCTCCCCAAGGGACTGTGAGGTAGCAACTACAGAGGATTCCATCTAGAAAGAAATGTTAGAAATGACAGAAAGGGAATTTAGAATACAGATGATGAAAACGATGAAGGAAATGCCTGATAAAGTGGCAAATAACCAAAAGGAACTCCAAAAACAGAAGCAATTAAGAGATGAACACTATGAAGAATATAGAAAGGATATAGCAGAGCTGAAGGAACTGAAGCAGTCAATTAAGGAACTTAAAGATGCAATAGAAAGTATGAACAACAAATTAGACCATGCAGAAGATAGAATCTCGGAAGTAGAGGACAAAGCTCTTGAGGTAACTCAGATAGTTAAAGAGGCAGAAAAGAAGAGAGAGAAAGCAGGACGTTCACTGACAGAATTATGGGACTTTATGAAGCATTCAAACATACAAGTTATAGGTATCCCAGAAGAAGAAGAAGAATGCCCCAAGGGAATGGAAGTCATACTAGAGAATATTATTAATGAAAAATTCCCAAATATCACCAAAAATTCTGACACACTCTTTCAGAGGGATATCAGACCCCATGTTGCCTCAACTCTAACTGAGCTTCTCCAAGACACATTGTGATGAACCTGTCCAAAGTCAAGACAAAAGAAAAGATTCTTCAAGCTGCCAGGAGTAAGCGCCAGTTGACCTACAGTTACAAATCCATCAGGGTACCTGCAGAAACTTTCCAAGCAAGAAGACAATGGTCATCTACCATTAATCTACTTAAACAGAACAATTTCAAACCCAGAATTGTATATCCTGCTAAGCTAAGCTTTAAAATTGATGGAGAAATCAAATTATTTACTGATAAACCAACATTGAGGAAATTTGCCACAACAAGACCAGCTCTACAGGAAAATACTTCAACCTGTTCTACACACTGACCATCACAATGAATCAACAGAAAAGTAAGAACTCAGAAATTAAAGGACAGAACCTAACTTCCACACTGATGCAAAAGATAAAACTAAGCAATGGTCTCTGACAAAATAAGATAATAGAACACTACCACACTTATCAATTATCTCAATAAATGTTAATGGCTTCAATTCCCCACTGAAGAAGCAT
>CAUYON010076973.1:0-44573 GCA_963573935.1 Arctocebus calabarensis
TTGAATTTTATTTAAAACACTTTATGAAAACTATTTGCCCTTTCAAGTTACCTTAAATTGTGGTACATGTATATCATGGAATACTATGCAGCCTTAAAGAAAGATGGAGACTTTACCTCTTTCATGTTTACATGGATGGAACTGGAACATATTCTTCTTAGCAAAGTATCTCAAGAATGGAAAAAAGGTATCCAATGTACTCAGCCCTAATATGAAGCTAATTTGTAGCTTTCATATGAAGGCTATAACCCAATTATAGCATAAGAATATGGGGAAAGTGGCAAGGGAGGGGAGGGGAGGGAGGAAGATAGGTAGAGGGAGGGTAATTGGTGGGGCCACACCTATGGTGCATCTTAGACGGGTTCAGACAAAACTTACTAAATGCAGAGTACAAATGTCTTCATACAATAACTAAGAAAATGACATGATGGCTATGTCAAACAGTTTGATGAAAATGTTTCAGATTGCATATGAAACCAGCACATTGTACCCCTTGATTACACTAATGTCCTCAGCTATGATTCAACAATAAAAAAAAATTACAAAAAAAAAATTACAGATGATGGAATTTATGTTATCAACCTTCTGCCTGACAAACTGAAGTGGAAATCAGTATATCTCCTATCATTCCAATATCTTCTGCAAAATTTAATTCGATGTTATAATGAATCTAGGGCCTTGAAAATTTTATATAGCAAACAATAAATTTAGCTCAGGACAATCTTTTAGCTATGTCCAATTTCCACAATAATGACAATAGTTGGTTGAGAAAATGATATCTTGTAAGTTAATCATTGTACATTTAAGATATAAATGTTCTTGTGTATTCTTACAAATAACTCATTTACATAATTTTAAAGAGTTTTTATATATATAGGGTGGCCATAAACTTCATGTGCAATTTAAAATAGTGTGCAATTAAATTATATCATTTCATGGACCACCCTGTATGTTATTCATATCCTATGAAATTCACTGATTAAGCATTCAATTCAATGTTCTGAATATGTTTACGGAGTTATGCAATCATACATACAAGTTCATTTCAGAGCATTTCCATCACTCTGAAAAGAAAGTTTATGATTATTTGCAAGCTATACATTCCCACCCCAGCCCTAAGTAAACACTAATTTAAATACTGTATTTGCATATTTGCAACTTGGGGATATTTCATATAAATGAAACCATACAATGTGTGTGCCCGTGCATGTTTGTGTGTGTTTTGAATTACTTTCACTGAACATAATGTTTCTGAGGTCCACTCTTATTGTTCCTTTTTATTACAAATAGTTTCCATTGTATGAAGATGGCACACTGTGTTTACCCATTCATCAGTTGATGAATACTTAAATTGTTTCCACTTCTGGGCTACTGTGACTAACGCTGCAACAGTAGATATCTAAGAGTGAAATTATTGTTTCATGTAGAATGTTTAATGTTTAAATAACTGCCAAACTGACTTCCAAAGTGGCTGTACCATTTTACATTCTTACCAATAGTGTATGGGGTTCTAATTGCTTCAAATTCTCATCAACACTTGTCGCTGGCTATCATTTTGATAATGGCTATTCTGGTAAGGGAGAAATAGTAAATAGTATCTCATGGTGGGTTTGATTTGCATTCCTTAAGGACCAATGATGTTGTACATCATTAAACGTGCTTATGAACCATCTGTGTATTGTCCTAAGAAGTATACAACATGTAAGTATTCAAAACATTTGTGTATTTTTCAATTGTGTTGTTTTCCTTTTAGTATTGATTTGTAAGAATTCTTTTCATTCTGGACATGAGTCATTTATTGTACACAAGATTCTGGACACAAGTCTTTTACTGGATACATGATTTGAGAATGTTTTGTCCTGGTCATTGGGTGGTCTTGTCATTCTCTTTTGAGGTTATATTTTGAAGTATTTTACTTTAGGGTGGTGCCTGTGGCTCAGGAAGTAGTGTGCCAGTCCCATGTACCAAGAGTGGCAGGTTCCAACCCGGCCCCCGGAAAAACTACAACAACAAAATAAAACAAAACAAAAAATGAAGTTTTTACTTTAAGTTCATCTTATCAATTGTTCTGCTTTTATCACTTGTGCGTTTGTTACCATGTCTAATCTTCTTATAGAGTCAGAAGATTTATTATTTTCATTTTTAGGAAGACACACGTGGGACCCAGAAGAGTTTAGATTCTTAGAACAGAAATTTAATTTGAAGTTTTCAACTCCGAACACTCCCTGGTTAATTAAGCATGACTTTCTAAGCCTTACTCATGTCTTAAGTCAATATTAAAACAGATCATAGCAGAATTTTCTAGGGTCTAGGATAAACTATTTCACCAAACTGAAAAGAAAAGATTTTTAAACTTAAAAAATTGTGTTCATTCTTCTCCTTACTCCACTGTCTTCAAGTGATTTTCTTGAATTTCCTAAAAACAGAAAAGTAAAATGTTAAGCCATTCTTTAATACCATTGTAAAGATAAAGTATCTATCTTTGTTGTAATTTGTTAGACTGACTAATGAAGTTTATTTTAAAAGCCATGCTATTCTGCGTCTCAATTATGTTTGCATAATTACATAAAAGGAAAAATTGCCTTTTATGTATTTAAAATCCACTTGTGGGTACTGTTCCTTATAAACCCTCTATAGAGGAAAATGGACCAAATGTTGTATTTACCCAGTATTTATTTTTTTCCAGTATTTATTTTTTAATAATCTTCTATATGCCTGTCACTATGTTAGTATGGAAAGATAACTCAACTGCAATAGCACCAATGACTGATAACTTAAAACATCTTGCCAAGGCATGTATAAAAGGCCTGGATTTGAGGACAGAGCCCCTGAGCCACCTTCAAAGTTTTAAAGTTTCTGGAAAGAGAACTTCTCAGAGTTCTGGAACAAACTTAGCCACTTTTAAGTTTTTGAGATTCTAAGTACATTTTAAAAAGTGCCAAGACTAGCGCCATTTCAATATGCATAAAATATACTGTAATATGCATAACATTTTAGTGGGCACAACGCAATACACATATGTAGTCATAAGACAGATTCCAAGATTATGAAAAATATAAACTTCTGGTGTGCTACATTTCATGTATCTGAGTCCTAGGATGAAAGTTTCAAGTTGATGATGAACTTGAACTTCCTGTCAATCAATTTTCTGTGCGGATATAACTCTTTATACAACTTTATTTTAAAACTACATTAAAAGTCTACATGTGACACCATTAGTAACTCCTTACTCCAAAATCTAAAGATTTTCATTATTTTTTTCTCCTTCAAATACTGTCACTTGTATGGGTGGTCAGATTTCGACATCACTTCTTAGGGCAATGGTTCTCAACCTTCCTAAGGCCATGACCCTTTATTACAGTTCTTCATGTTGTGGTGACCCACAACCATAAAATTATTTTTGTTGCTACTACCACTGTCTTAGGGGAAGTTGATCTTTCCCCTGCCTGAAAAGAGGATTAAAATATTGACAGTGGAATGTGTCATACACTGAAATCAACATGAACTCAGCCTGCAACACACATTCCTTGTTTTACCTGTGCTTTGACTTTCGATCGAGATGTTGTATTTTTTGCAAAGTGAAGGTCTGTAGCAATCCTGCATTGAGCAAACTAATCTGCACCATTTTTTCCAAGAGCTTCTAATTTCACTTCTCTGTGTCACATTTTGGTATTTGTCACAATATCTCAAACGTTTTCATTATTGTTATATCTCTTATGGTGATTTGTGATCAGTGTCTTTGTTACTACTATTGTAATTGTGTAAGGGTGTCATCAAACTTGTGTCTGTGGGAAGCCCATAAGATGGTGAATGTAATCTATAAATGTGTGTGTTTTCCCTGCTGTACAGATCAGGCTGTCCCCATCTCTTTACTTCTCCTTGGACAACAAGATTCCTAAGACAAACAAGATTAAAGGTAAGCCAATTAGTAATCCTAAAATGTCCCCTAAGTGTTCCAGTGAAGAAAAGAATCACCCATCTCTTTATCAAAAGTTAGAAATGATTAAGCTTAGTTAGGAAGGCATGTCTAAAGTCAAGATAGAACAAAAGCCAGGCCTCTTTACACAACATTTATTACATATAAACAGTTAGCCAATGTGTGAATGCAAAGTCTAAGTTCTTGAAGGAAACAAGTGTTACTTCTATGAATGTGTGAATGATATGAAAATTCAACACACTTTTTGCTGACATGGAGAACGTGTTACTGGTCTGGACAGAAGATCAAACTGGCCACAACATTCACTTAAGGCTAAGTGGACTCCAGAGCAAGACCCCAGATCACTTCAATTCTATAAAGGTTGATGATAAAAGTTTGCAAACTGCAAAGGCAAATTTCAAAAAAGCTAACAGATATCATCTCATGAGGTTTAAGGAAAGATTTCTCCATATTGTAAAACACTTAGTCACTTTGTAATGAGAGCCCCAATCTTATCATCTCTAAGACCATTTTTTACCTTAGGATAAAAAAATTATACGAACAGCATCACTTTTTTTCTGTGCTTTAAAATTCGTCTACCATTTTATTTTCATGTTCCAAGGGTCCTACAACAGCCCAAAGAAGCAAAACCCTTACATGGGGATGGATAATACTGGGACCCCCATATAGGTAATTTAAAATATCACATGCTGGTGTTGAAGCACACGGTAACGTAGCTAGGAACTACATTTCCAGATAAGTTGAGGGCTTTTGAGCTCAACTTATCTGGAAATGAGCTGAAGTAATCCACCTGCCTTGGCCTCCGAACTGCTAGGATTACAGACATGAGCCACTGTGCCCAGCCTAGTCACTTTTTTTTTTTTTTTTAAAAAGAAGAAAGCATCCAGCTTTGAAAACAAAAACACAGGAAAACATGTGTGTCTGTGGGAAGACCCTAGCTTGCTTAAAAATAGTTACTTTGGATAAAGAATGTAACAGATTTCCTTCTAAGATATGTATATGTTCACCAAGCTTTTGGTTGGCAACACCATAATGTGTGCCATAAATAAGTCTGATTTTTAGGAAATGAAGTACTTTTAAAGGCATTGTATGCAACTGATTGCATGCAACTGACTCAAAATGAAGACCATCATAATTCTCCAAATTTATACACATGGTGCAATTGACATACCTTTCCTACGGCTTCATAATTTAGACTGTGACTCAGTAGTCAATTCAGATCCAGAAACACTTGGCACTTTTCTATATCAAAAATTTGAAAATTCACTGGAAGGCTTAACTATTTTTATGTGGTATTTAAAACAAGAAACAACTACATAAACTCATATTATTAAATCTATTAAAAGGCTCAAGGGTTTCAGAAGCTATTGGTAATATTTAGACAAAACAGTGAAAATCTCAGCAGAACAAATGTTGTGTTGTTTTGTAAGTAAAGTTACCTAATGTTTTACATGGCACACAAAGTAATGGATGTGTATGTAACATAAATCAAAGTATGCTTGTGACCCCGACGTACACAAGCAGAGCAACTTCTTGAGGTACTTCTTGACTGGATGGAGAAGTATTATTCTAGGCTGGTGACATCAGGAACTGCCTTTCTGTGTGAATTCAACTGTAAAATTATTTTTATCATATTTGCTCCTCCATGACTTAACAATTCTTCTTTCAATGTTTACAAACATTTTAATTGAGCTAGGAGAGACAACTTCATAGACCCTGTGCTAGAATGTTAATTATCATGTTTTTTTTTTGCACAGCTTTTCGGGGATCGTGCCATAAATTGTTGATGAAAAATGACCAGATGGGATTTTGGTGTTTCTGGGGGGATAAAACTTTCACACTAAGATGATATCCTTAATTGCTCATCTCAGATACCAAAGCCTTATTAAGAATCTTTGGTGGGGTGAGGCAGGAAACCTGGACAAAAGACTTGTTAGGTACCTATAAAATAAATTTTCACACAAAAAAATTTTTTTTGGAGGCAGAGTTTCAAGCTGTCACCCTGGATAGAGTGCTGTGGCATCACAGTTCACAGCAACCTCCAACTCTTTGGCTTAAGCGATTCTCTTGCCTCAGCCTCCCAAGTAGCTGGGACTACAGATGACCCCCCCCACACACACAATGCCCAGCTATGTTTTATTTGCAGTTATCATTGTTGTTTAGCTGGTCCAGGCTGGATTCGAACCAACCAACCTTAGTGTATGTGGCTGGCGTCATAACCATTGTGCTATAGGCGTGGAGACTGTTCACAAAATCTTAAGACCAAATACACATTCCTCAGGGAAGAAGAAGATCTCAGTCTTTCCATTGGAAAGCTAGAGTACTCTGGGAAAATTATAACTTTAAAAAAATTGGCAGTTGGGAAAAGGAGAAGAAATAAACCCAAACCCTCTTCATATTTAACCCTTAAGTTTTAATGTCTGGATATCGGAGGGCCTTATGTGATTCCTCCCCTGCACTTATGGTGTCAGGAAGACATCCATCAGACTGCCTTTAGATCATGTCCTCGAGGCATTGTCGCTCCATTCTCCGAGACCTGAGTTGGGGACTACTTAGAAATAATAGCCAGTAGTGAGTTAAATGCACCAAAGTCCCCCTTGCTCTTAAAATTTGTTTTAATGAAATTATCTCACTTTCTAACATTTATTTTTGTGTATTGTAACTAACATAAGTGGTGTTAAATATCCCCAGATTGAACCTAATTATGAAGGGCCAGAGGGTAGAAGAATTAGAATGATTCTATTATAAATTAGGGATCTTAGATGCTGAAATATAAATAAGTATAACTATTACCAACCATATCTTAAATTATAAGGTAATCTTTATTTCACAAAAAGGGGGATTTTTCATCTTAAAAATAAAACACAATGTTATCAAGTGGTTAAAGTGTATTTACCTTGAAATGATGCTCAGAGAATTTAGAGTATGTATATATGGTGTATTTAGTGAGGTAGTATTTCAAAATTTGATTGAATGTGGTTTGGTGATTTATAGCAAAAAAGACAAAGGACACTAAGACTGTATGTGTGAAACTAAATATTATGTAAATTAAAATGGTTTGAAAACATATTCCTTTTATAAAGCACTTTCTAATCACAAGAAGAAAATTTAATTTGTGAGTCATAAAAAAAGTCACAGACTAAGGAAACTATAAGAAAAACAGACTTAAGGGAAGGCTCTTAAAATGTAGCCTAATAGCATGGTCCCAGGGGCAAATACTCTCTTCACTAAAATTTTGATTTTTAATCTTTCGGAGTACACATATGTATACATATATAAATACATATATGTAAAATAAATACTAATTGCAAACTTGGGGATTTAGTGTTAAATCTTTAAGTTTCAAAAGGCAATTAAAATAAGACTATAAAATTATCATTAACTTTATATAATGAATATTACATTATTTATATGAAGAATATAAGTTTCTCTTTTACTCTGCACTGGTAGATGAAATTACTGGAGAATGCAAAATGGGAAATTTCAACCTTGCCATATTTAATTCCATGGAGGAATTTGAATTTCCTTCTTAAAAATGCATAGGCAATATTTTACATAATTATAGGATTTCAATTAAAGTGTGATACAATTGGTGGGGAGGGGAGCTTAACTTTATGAAATGGTTCCATAAGGAAACATCCTGAGATTATATAAATCTTACCAAAAAATCCTACATAAGGTGTAGCTTAAAGGTACAACAAACACATTTCCCATTGTCCTTAAAAGTGTCAGTGTAACTTATTTTGATAAGCTATGGGTATATTTTGTAATATACTTAATTATCTTTAGAAAGTTACAATTAGCAGAATTTTATTTAGCCAATATTTGTATTTATTCACAATCTTTACTGTTTGACCCATTGGTTAAGGTCAAGTGTAGTATCCAAAAGCTTTTGCACACATAGAGTTCTATACTATGCTTGCCTATAACTAAAATGAGGAAACTAATCATCCATGTAAAATCAAATCAAGTATATTCAAGATATACTTATTTTTTTCTTTAAAACTTGTATTGACATTGATGGTACCAGGAAACATCTTGATCCTCCTAAATGAAAATTAAAAACAAATTGGGAAAATAATAGTAATTGGGGAAAATGTTTGGGTGTCCAGGCTGTAAAAGTTGGTAGGTGATGAGAAGATGCTTCCTACTACAAAATTTAGAAATTTTACAAATTTTTATAGCACACAACAAAAGAGCAAGTTAAATGAGACATTAATGGCTGGATTTAATGAAGTCGAGTTTACTAGACAGTAAAGAGAAGCAGCAATTAATAGAACTATTAATCAATTCACTTTAGTGAAAGGAAATACTGGTGAAATGAAACCTTTTTGGAAAAGGCTGAAACTTAGTTCTTTGAACTTTTCCATCAACTACAGGGTCAGGAGATTCTTCTCTTTACCACTGCCTTGGCTCGGCGCCTGTGGCTCAACGGACTAAGGCGCCGGCCACATACACCTGAGCTGGCAGGTTCAAATCCAGCCCGGCCCGCCAAACAACAATGATGGCTGCAACCGAAAAATGGTTGTGGCGGGCACCTGAGGTCCCAGCTACTTGGGAGGCGGAGGCAAGAGACTCACTTGAGCCCAGGAATTAGAGGTTTCTGTGAGCTGTGATGCCACAGCACCCTATGTAGGGTGACAGTTTGAGTCTCTGTCTCAAAAAAAAAAAAAAAAGAAAGAAAGCCACTGCCTTCCACAATCTTAGAACTATTATAACACTGTATGAATACTTATGTTCCTGAGTGAAAATCCAAGTGAAATTAAAATCATGCATTAAATGACAGAATGTAAATGTACATAAAACAACATGCTTTCCATGCAAACCCCCCCATAGAATGCAGTAGCTGGCACTTTCTTGGGCACTTTTAATTTCACTGGCAACTGGGTCAGCTGTGGCCAGCAGTTCAGCTTTGTGCAGTGTCTCAGAATCCCTTTCTTTTTTTTTTTGCATTCCATGTAGGAGCTTCTTGGTAGTTGCCAGAGCTCACTGGCTCACTGCAGCCTGGAAATGCAGAGGTATGAACAGGCCTATGGCAGCCCACCTTCAACCAAGGGAGATGAGCGGGCGGGGATAAAGTCTCTTGCCTTTCATTTTTAGGCATCAATACTTGCAGGCTTCCTGGTGAATACAGTCCTGTTGCTCACAGTGGTGGCCACCCTATCACACTATAATATTGGCTTCCTTCTTTCTCTCATTTTTCCTGCTTCCCTACTTCTGCTTCCTGGGATCAGCTGAGCTGCCTGCACCCAGGTCTTTAAGAGGCAGGTTGTGCTTTCAGGGGACCAAGAGACACAGTCTTTCTACTGCACTTCCTTTCAGTGACCCCACAAAATGACAGGTTAAAGACTGTGATTCGTTGATAGTCAATCTGCCTCATGTGGACCTGCATGAAGATTGTTTTAGAAAAAGGCAAATAGGTGTTTCAAAAATCTCAAAATCTGCTGACTTGTTTCCATAACATTGAGTATGTTTTGTTCAACCTTATTTGCATTCAATATACAGAGTTAGCATCTTGTTTCCTTTTTTATTTACATGTGGTTCCAGCTTTTCAGGACAAAGGAAATGTGATTAGTATTATGTGCTGCCCATTTACTTGTTTATTGCACAGAAACTTAAGGGTTGAGTTCATTAAGTATGAATTAAATGATAGGGAAATTGATGATTTAAGTATTTATTTTCAGTGGATAATTTACTTAAGTATTTAAAGTGTCCAGTGAAATTTGTGGAAGGTTCTAGATAGGTTAGGAGCAAATTATTATTGTTTCCAATTAAAAATAATGGCATATAAGTGGCCACTATCTAAAAACGTTTTGTCTAACACTTTCTAGAAACAGAGTAGATAAAAATAAAAGAGGTTTCTATATTGCTCTCTGACACTTATTGGAAGTTACCAATATGTACCCAAAGATTCTAATACAATATTTTAACAATAGTGACTTAGAAAACTCAGCAACAAATCTGGTTAAAGGTTAAATCCATTGGTGTTTCTTCAGGAATTTTTGGCCGGTTTTGACTGAAGAAAAGAAAAAAAGGCAAATGACAAACTAATTCTATTGGCGAGAAATTACATTGGGAAAAAAATAAATGTCAGTGATATATTTTTAAAGTATTTTACATATTACATCCTAAATGCACTTATATATATAATACGCAAAATATAATAAACAATTTTAAAATAAAATAGGGTAAAATAGATAAGGATAGAATTAAAAATAACCGCGCTGCTTTTGCAGAGTGGAAAGAAGTTTTCAATTTTATTTTAAATTTTCTTTACCATCTTCACAAATGTTTCACAATGATAGAGGTGTGTCATATCACAATTGTAGTATCTAAATACATATAGAGGAATGTATTTGTGTCCATCTGGATAATTTTAAATGTTTTGGATGTGTTAACAGAACTACAATATACATATATATGTTCATGCCTTCTGAGAGAGGGGAAGAGAAAAAGAAATACATTTTTTTCCTACCTACGTAATTTGAGTAAATATGATTTATGTTTCCTTTGGTTTTATATCATTTAATTGAACATTTTGGAAGAGTTTACTAACTATCTTGTAGAATCCAATTATAAAAATGTTTTAAGTCAAGTTCAAGCAAATTGCTACTTTTGAATATTATTTTAGGATTCTTCACAACTTTAGTTTTATTTGGATATAAGATTTTCAAAACAAATGACATTTAAAACAGGTGAAATCACAGATCTGTAAGTCCCTTCTGTCTCCCAACTCCCATAAAACACACCTTATTCAGTCTTCTCATGATCTCTGTAAGACAAATCCATCAAGTTTTTAATTTTGATGAATATTCTAATAGTCTCCTAATGTGTGTGTTAAAGAAAAATAAGCTATATTGGGCATTTAGAAAGAGAAAAAGGCCATTAAGGAAACATTTTGTTATTTATTTTTTAAATTTTTTTTAAAAAAATCAAATTCTCTTTGATTTCAAATCGCCCTGGACCTCTTCTAAGAGGAAGATGTGACACTGAACTCTGAGAATGTTGCACGCCCGTGAGCCATGGGATTCTGACCCTGCTGGAAAGCCCACCACAGAGCAGCAATGGCAAGAACCAGGGCGGACATCGAAACCTCCAACAAGCCACCCTCCTGTGGATGTGGAAACAAACAAGACACATAAACACTCTCGCTATGGTTTCCTTAGCGACATCCATAACAACAGCTCTGTCTTACTGTGGGTCTGTATTTTCTTAACCCTTCAGGGTGCCAACTAAACAAAAACTTCCTTGAGGAAATATTTCAGCTGAGTAGTTGAACTGTTGTGTACTACCCTTCAGGATGGGGGATTGATCTTCTGACGCCAGCCCAAGGTGAGATGGCGGGAATGGCACAGGGGAGCAGTGTCCAAATGCCAACTTGACTGCGTGAAAGTTTACTGTATGAAGGAGTTGCATTGCCACTGATTAGAGGGGACTTGCATGGAACAATAACAAACTCCCCAAACAAATATAAAATTAAATCACCTTTGGGAGTCCCTTTCAAATGCACTTAGTAAAGGGGAAATTCAAAGCCCTCAGAGTTGCATATAACCACACTATCTAAAGTGACAGAAAACAGCTCACAGCCCTTAAATCATGCAGAATCAAAAAAGGGTTTAGAATGTTTTAATGGACCAACTTTATCTAACATAATGAAAAGTATATAATTTAAAGCCTTATATAATTGCCTTATTTGCTTTGCTGAAAAATTATGCTGTTTGGAGAAGTTGGGATGGAAAGAATATATATGTGTATAGATGGAAGGAAGAATGGATAAATTTAGGCATCTAAAGATATTCTGCTCCACTATGCTCAATGGGAGATAGAGTCCAGCTACAACATGTAAGGACACTAGAATTCAGAGAAAGCTGGGTTTGAAGCTAGACCCTGTTAGCTTTCTAGCTGGGACCTTTGGTAGTTACTTAACTGCTTCCAATTTAGTTTATCTTATCTTTTTTAAAAAAGTGAAAATGAAAAATTGGAAGAAAGAGTAGGAGGAGGAATCAAAGATGGAACAGAAAGAAGAGGAGGAAGAGAAGGAAGATGAGGGAAAAAAGTAAAACGAAAAGAAAGAAGAATAGTAATAATGTATTTAGTATCATTTTTATTAAATAAAATAGATTCAATCAATATTAGTCATTCATAAAGCCAAAGTTCTCAAGTGACATTACTGCAATTAGCAGAGATAAAACCTTTTCAGATTCAGTTTTTCACACCCCATAATGGTTAGCATATACAAGACACTCAGTCCACATGGGCTGAATGCAGGTATTCCCATGTATTTTTTCATTTAGTAAGAAGTCAGTAGGACAAGAGCATGCACAGAATTAAAAGATTTCCAGGTAAGAACATCAGAAATGGAAGCTGGGAATAAGAGAGACATTATTTTTTTAAAGGGTGTGGCAAAGAAGGTGGCGGAGTGGACAGTTAAGGCCAGTGACCCATAGTGAGAAACACTTGAAAACTATGCACATAAACAGAAATGGATAGGTAAGAACAGGAGTTTAAACAATTTGGTTCATGAATGGGCAAATTCATGAAATTGTACACAGTGTTGGCAAATAAGAAAAGAGCCTTAGCATTCATCAGACACCTAACAGGATTTATGACTCAAAAAACATGAAGAAAAACTTTTAAAGATACAGTGTATCAGAAAGGTCAAGTAGAGATCACACACACAAAAAAGGTAAGTGTAACTGTTGCTTCATGTTGGGAGGTTGTTTAGAATGTTCAACATAAACTGTAAGAAATAGATAATATGAAGCTCTTAAAAAGAAAACAAAGGGAAATATGGTCTTAAGGATGAAAGACATCAGCCTTCACGTCCCTTTTGGAAGAATAAAAATTACTAAGTCATGGAGCGTGGAGATCAGGAGGAGATTAACTCACTAAAAGGGTGATGCTCACTGAAAGCAGAGGAGAGGAAAAGAGAACCAAAAAGAAAAAAAATACAAATGGGTCATGTGTATGAGACCCTGATGTGCAGTCAAGAGGGAATAGATAATGGAATGACCATTCACTTGTCTTCATGGTTAGACAGATGGCCAAACAATGAATGAAAAAATATTCATCAGCCCTCATGATCTGAGAAATGCAACTCAGAGCAACCTTTAGCTATCCCCAAACTCCAGTGAGACTAGCCCACATCACAAAGTCCCAAAGCTGCGGAGAGAGCGAACACTAAGACACACTTGGTGGAACTGCAAACTAATACAGCCTTTTTTTGGAAAGAAGTGTGGAAAGTCCTCAAAAAGCTAAAAGTAGAACATCCATTCAATCCTACAATCCCATTACTAAGTATCTACCCAGAAGAAAAAATAAATCATTTTACCATAAGAAAATTTACACTAGAATGTTTATTGCAGCTCAGTTCACAATCACCAAGAGATGGAAACAGCCCAAGTGCCTGTCCACTCATGAATGGACAAATACATCATAGTATATGTATACCAAGGAATATTATTCAGTCATAAAGAAAGATGGAAACTTTACATCTTGTATTAACCTGGATGGATTTGGAGAACATCCTCCCAAGTAAAGTATCACAAGAATGGAAAATCAAGCATCCAATGTACTCAATACTAATATGAAACTAGTAGACCAACAACTACAGGCCATACACAAGAAAAAACAAAAAACAAAAAACAAAAAACAGTTGAGTTCAAGTAGGTGAAGAAGGAGAGAGAGGGGAGGATGGGGGTGGTTGGTGAGCTCTCATGTAATGGGTACGTCTAGGGGGATAAGGTACAACTTAGACTTTACCTAACAAACACAAATAATGTAACCTAATCGTTTGTACCTATCTATTAATTTGAAATTAACACATACAAATAAAAGAAAATGGAATGAGCTTAAAAGCAGATGCTGACAACTTTTACATATAAACAAAATAAAACAAACAAAAAGCAAATATGACACCCTGTTAGGATAAAATAAAACATTATTTCTTAAAAGTACTACCCAGCACATATTTACCTGGCATTACTCGCAGTTACTTCCTCTCACGTGTTTGCCTGGGGTGGCTCTCACTAGGAGGGATATGACTTCAATTGCCCTTTCTCATTAACCAGTATTCACTGAAGCCTTTAAAAAAAAAAAGCCACATGTCTATAGAAACTAAATTGTATTGATTCTTTAAAATGCTTTAGTATATCAGAACATCGAAGTCTCTCTGGACTAGCACAATATTAGAAATATTGATTTATACTGTATATTTTGCAAAGAACAAATCTATCTCGCAAAGGAACCAGTTGGAGAGGAAATTGAACCTTGTAATTTATCTATCTAACGATAATACATTAACTCTCTGTTAATAAAAATATTCTTTCCAGTATCTCAGTTATTCTTGCCTGCCAAATATTATTTCCCACTTAAGATAATATATAAGTATAAATTTACAAGATCCAAACTCAATCTCAGTCTAGAGTCTGAATGGAAGAAATTTAATTAAATCACATGAAAAAAATTTTCATTATTTTTATCTTCTTTGAAATACTGATTATATTAGTAGTGTTAAATTGGAGTTGCAATTAATCATGACTTAGACGTGTAGAAGAACAAAGAGAAATAAGGTTTATATAAATTAAGAGTCTGTCTATAAAATAAAGTAATTGTTTCTATGTGGAAAGTAGTTTTAAATAATATAAGGATTCATAAACTTTATTTTTACTGTAAAAGACAAAGTCAATTATAAAGCACTGGTATATACTCAAACCCTAGGGAACTGTTTGCTAAATATTATAATCCTGAAATAAAAAAAGAAAGTCCACTCTACTGCCAGAGACTTAGCCTCTGAAAAGCTGACTTATTATATTAGGAGTTATGGTTCCAAATAAACATAAATAGTCAAAAAACTGAGCCCAGGACCAGTTACATAATTTGCAGGGCCTAGTGAAAAATGGAAATTCACAACTCCTTTTTGAAAAATCAAGTATATAGCACCCTTCCCAGGTGAAGAACCCAGTTGTAACCGGACTTTACTTCACAAATCTAAACAGTGTAACCTAACTGTATGTGTCCTCACATTAACCCAAAGTTAAAAAAGAAAGTCAAGAGAATGACAACAGAGCATTAAACCAAGCCCAGTGAAGGGTCCTGGTTGAGATTTCATATCCATGAAATGAGTCCTGCCAAAGCCTTTCATTAAACTCTTTGGAATTCTCTAGAATCATGATGGGGCACTGGTTCAGGCCTGTAATCCCAGCACTCTGAGAGGCCAAGGCAGGTGGATAGCCCAAGCTCCAGAGTTCCAGAACAGCTTTAGCAAGAGTCTCAAAACTAGCACAGCAGGGTGGCACCTGTGGCACAAGGAGTAGGGCGCCAGCCCCATATACCTGGGGTAGCAGGAGCAAGCCCAGCCCTGGCCAAAACTGTAAAAAATCAATCAATAAATAAAAATAACCAAATGTTGTGGCTGGTGCCTATAGTCCCAGCTACTCAGGAGGCTGGTGCAAGAGAATCATTTGAGCCCAGGAGTATGAGGTTACTGTGAGCTGTGATGCAACAGCACTCTACCCAAGGTGACAGAGCAGACTTGGTAAAAAGGAAAAAGAAGGAAGTAAGGAAGAAAGAAAGAAAAGAAAAGAAGAATTCTCTAGAATCAAATATTAGGATTTATATGATAACTTAGGTGCCAGTGGAAAATTCAGAACTATAAGAGAACTTAAGAATTGCAGGCGTAGAACACTTAAGCTGAGCTACAACCCTTTGTGTATGTAATAGAAGAATCAAGTAGCTATATGCCTCGATGGACCCACGGAAGACATGGGACTTTTCCAAGTCTTTGACCACAGTGATTAACTCCTTTCAAAGACAGACAACAGTTGCCTAGCGAAGTGCAGATCAATGCCAAAGGCCGCACTCAGGAAGAGGGAACCCTGCAAAAGTAAGTCTTAGAAGCTTTTTTTTTTTTTTTTATTGTGTGGAATTCATTGAGGGTACAATGAATTAGGTTACACTGATTGCATTTGTTAGGTAAAGTCCCTCTTTAATTGTGTCCCACCCCCAAGAAGTGTGCTAAGCATCATAACCCCCATCCCCTACCATCCTCCCCTTCCCCAATCCTTCATTCCCCTACCCCCCACTTGTATTAGATCATCTATTCCCTTCGTATTAGAATTGAGTACATTGGATTCTTGCTTCTCTATTCTTGTAAAGCTTTACTAAGAAGAATGTGTTCCACCTCCATCCAGGATAACATAAAAGATGTAAAGTCTCCATCTTTTTTTTTTAAGGTGGTATATGATAGTAGTTTTAATGTATATTTCACTAATTTGATTATGATGTTGAACATTTTTTCATATGTTTGTTAACCATTTGTCTATCTTCTTTTTAATTTTGTTTATTTACTTTTTTCTTTAGTAAATCATGACTGTACATTAATGCATTTATGGGGTATAATGTACTGAATTAATAAACAGTGTGGAATGCTGTTTACATTAAACTGATGAACGTAACCATCACCTGGCTTGCATATTTGTTGTGGTAAGACATTTATACTCTATTCTTAATAGTTTTGAAATCTGCCATTGGATTATGTAACTTAGGTGAAGTCCCACCAATTACTCCCCCTCCTACTGGTTTCCTCCTCCTTTCCCCTCTCCCGCCTCTTTCCTCTTTATTTCCGGACTATAGTTGTGTTTTATCCTTCATATGAATTTATAGGTGATTATATGTTGGTTTCATAGTAGTATTGAGTACATTGGATACTTTTTCTTCCATTCTTGAGATACTTTACTAAGAAGAATATGTTTCAGCTCCATCCAGGTAAACGTAAAAGATGTAATGTCTCCATGATTTTTAATGGCTGAATAGTATTCCATGGTGTACATATGCCACAGTTTGTTAATTCATTCCTGGGTTGGTGGGCATTTAGGCTAATTCCACATTTGGGTGATTGTAAATTGAACTGCAGTAAATAGTCTAGTGCAAATGTCCTTTATTAGCTTATTAGTAAGAAAGGGGAAAAATGGCTACAAGATAGAAAACCATCAACCTGACCAGCTGCCCTCGCCTCTTGACATTTTCTTACCCATGGGGGGTCTCAGCCCAGAAGTTGTGATAAAGAAGCTTACACCTTCTCTCTTCAGCCTTTATATTCTCTTCACTTGGGATAAGAAGGAAATCATATTCTTCCTCAGTGACAGTGGTTGCTTCTAAAGAAAGACAATGTCTTCTTTCTTTCTCTTCTTTTGTTTTTCTGCTCACAAATGGAATAAGCTCGTGAAATTGGATGTTAAGGCCGCATCCTTATAAGTAATTTAAAGTGAGAAGCTGAGATTCAAAGTGAGAATAACAAATGTGTCTCCCACATCAAATAAATAAGATGACCAAGATTGTGACCATCAGAAGATACTTTCTTTTTTTCCTAAAGAAATTATCAGTAGTGGGCAGAAGTGTGTGGGGCCATCCTCTACCCGAAATTTTTGTCCTTGGTCACCAGGCATATGCTTCAATAGAGCCATTTAGAGCTTGATATGGGTTCTGGGAGCTTGGTGATTTATACTGGACATTTGCCTAACAAATGCTGCAAGACTCTAAAGGCAAGAATTTACAGTGATCAGCTGTAAACAGTAAGACAGATAAGGAGAGGCCAGCTATGTTGGCATTAGCTACAAATCTACAATAATTCATGAGTTTCTTCATGGTCTAGAATTGGACAACAGAGACCAAGAGCAACCTGATACTCCCTAAAAATACCAACTAAAAGGGTGATAGGACCAACATGAGTTGGTAAAAGGACCATCAGAAATCAGAGGTTGACAGATGTTTAGATGACTAAAGAAACATGCACTGCCCATCATGGAAAGTACAGTTGAATATGCCAGTAAAAAATTGCTGATTAAACTCAGAAAGTACCCATGATGAAAGGACATGGGTATAAAACCTGCCAATACTGCACGGCGGGCCACATTGCCAGTCAGGTAAGAACCTTCTTCATCTCTGTTCCTCCCCTTTACTCCTCCCTGAATGCTAATCCTGGAGGCATTCCAAATAACAGCCAGGGAGTGGTGAGACAAGATGCTGAACTTCCTGAAAAGGCAGAGGTTACAAGCTGCCAGGTGGATGAAGCAAAAATCTTTTCCTTAAAAAAAAACAAAGTATAAATTAACATATTATATAGAATACTTGTAATTAATAGACTGAGACTATGTTTTACACTTACACAGAACACAGTATCTTTCATTATCTGAGAGTGAACATAAAATACAACCACCAGCCTGAGTTTTTATTCTTGGTTGTCTGTCCATCTGCAGCAGGGGAAAGGCTTCCTCCCACTGGGGAGGGTACTTCACTAGAGCAGGGAGAAAGGAAAGTGAATTGGCTTTGAATTATCTCCCTGAAGCCTTGCTTGTTTGCACACTGGTTACACCCACCTGTTGCTTTATGTCTTCCTATGCGGAGTTCACCAGACATATTCTAACCCTGGTCAGCTCCTTAATCTCTCTGTACTCTGACTTTCCTGCCCAGGCCATGCCATTAGGTTGCTTTGACTTACCTGGGAAGGAAAGAAGAGGGAGGTGTTGATTTTCAACTTAGGTAAATTCATGGTAATTGCCCATTTTCCCCTTCAGGTGTAAGTTAGTCAAGATCTTCATTAAATCTTTACCGTAAGTAAAATTGATCTTCCAAGTCCCCTTTGTTCATGCCGTTGAGTTTATAGTGTACAGACATGAAGCCTGGAAGAAACAGAAGGCATTTAGCACCTTAAACTTAAACTTCAACTATGACAGAGCTTCCGCTGAAGACCAAAGTCCTAATATCTTCCCTATATTCTTTCTTCCCAGAGAAAGAGAATGGTGATATGATTGGAGCTGCCCTATCTTGGCTATACTTGAAGTCCCTGAGGAAATCACATACACAGAAATCACCTGGAAAATGATCACCTGATGACCATTACGTATTGTTTCTTCAATTCAATAGAGATCTCAGTGAACTAAGATGACTTATTCAGGACTCCTAACTGAGCAAGAGAAAACTAGCCAAATGAGCTTCTTTGCACATTTCCTTCAATACCCCCATATATATATGTATATATATATATGAATATACATATTACATATATACATATGTAATATATATGGGGTATATATGTGAATATACATATTAAACGTGTAATATATGTGTGAATATATTACATATATGTAATATATATGTAAATATATAATACATATGCAATTGTGTATGTAAATATAAATGTGTATATATTAGAGAAGTAAAATCAAACATATGTATATTATTTTATATCTGATTTTATTTTTCTAATATATATAGAGAGAAGTATAATATTATATATCTGATTTTACTTCTTTAGTCCTGGAAATTCCTGGTACAGAATGATGAAGATGGCACAAGTGCCCTAAATTTTAGGACCCTTTCTTTTGCCCCCAAGTTTGGAACCCTTGGAGAAATAGATTTTAAGCACACGAAGAACTCAAAGTCGACGATGAAGCTGAATGTGGAATCAGATGAGCCTGCTGCTTCTGTCCCACCTCAGTCACCAGGAGTAGCACTGGATAGTGCAAGGCCTCCCGGCTGGTAGAAGCATTGCAAGGGGAGGCAGAGGAGGATAATGCCCTCCAAAGAGGATCCTTCTGACAGGGACTGAAGCTGGAAGGGTAGAGCTCAGGATACAGTTCCTGAGTGACTCCCTAGTGGGCAAAGTCACTCCTCCCCCCCAGGGAAGGTGAGGAGAGGCGCAGAGAAGCAGGATGCACTTCCCCTAAACTCGTATTCCCTCTCTTCATTTTGAAAACACAGGACAGAGGAAGAAAGGTTTTCCCAAATATCAATGTCAGAAGTTTTAGAACTGAATATTGGAGGTGCCATGCATAAAATCAAGGACTCCAAGCTACACTTTCTGGGTTCAAATCCCAACTTTTCCACCTCCAAGCAGTATGATCTTGAGCACATTATCTCTTTTATTAAAAGGAAAACAACCAAATCTATCTCATAGCTTGTTAGGAAGACTAAATTAGTTAAGAAGGGAAAGCCCTTAGAATAGTGCCTTGAAGATATTAATGGTCAAAATAGTTTAATTACAATATTAATTATCTTACTCTAATATTAAGCCATATTTCTCTGTCTTTATGTATCTGTTACATATATATATGTTGAAACATCTTTGAAATATTTTATAAATGCAAGCAAATCATCCCACTTTTATTCTTTCACATTACATTTACAACATAAGGAAAAGAAAATAAATTTCATAGACATAATATGGTGCAGCTTATTGGTGTTGATATTTCTGAGTTTTTTTCTTTTTGATATGGTCTTGAACTTACAGATCTATGGGTAATAAATTGCAAGTAAAACTGAAATTTAAAACTTCATAAAACAATGTCAATTTTGAAGTTGGATATGGTACTATCCAAATTCTCTATTTACTTAATTTTATTTAACTGCTCATAGAGCCTTCAGTAAGGTTCCCATTGTGTTCCCATTGGTCTATTCCTGATGCTGTTAACACAATTCCTGAAATTTGGTAATTCACACAGAAGGAGAATTTATTTCTTATAGTTAAAGAGGCTGAAAAGTCCAACATCAAGGGACGAGTGGCTGTGGAGCCCTGTGAGGGCCTCGTCTCTGCTTTCAAGGGGGTACCTTCGTGCTCAATCTTCCAAAGGAGAAAAATGCTGTGTCATCACATGAGTAAGAGATTGCCAGGAAAAAGGGATAGGTGGCTCGTTCATACCTCTTTTATAAGGTCATTAATCCCATTTATGACTTTGAAGAATCTTCTCAGGGTCCCACCTCTTAGAGCTGTCACATTGGTAATTAAGTTTCAATGTGAATTTTGGAGGCAACACAAATATTCAGACCAAAGCCCATGGGACCAAACTTTCTCCCAGAGTTTATGTCTAATCCACCAGGTGACCCATGCCAGTTTAGGGTGAAATCAGCAGCTTTACCTGCTTGAAGAGGAAAAGATCCTCAAGACAATCTTTAAGAGCCCGTGCCTGAGTCTCATCTATGGAAGATTGGTGTCTTAATCTGTTTTCTGTTGCTTCTAACACAATATCCGAAAGTGGGTAATTTATAAAGGAGAGAACTTTATCTTTTAAAGTTGAGACTAAGAAGTTTGAGGTTGAGGAGCCACATCTGGTGATGTTCTTTTTGGAAAGCACACTCTGTAGAGCCCAAGGGGGGCACAGGTGGCAGGGAAGCTGGTGTGCATAAATGCCATGTCAGGTTTCTCTCTGTCTTCTTATTAAACCACCAATCTCCTTCTCAAGATAACTCATTAATTCATTAACCTGTTAATCTATGAATGGGATCAATTGACTCATGAGGGCAGAGCCTTTGTGATAAGCAATTCTTAAAAGGACCCACTTCTCAATACTGTCCCATTGGGGATTAACTTTCAACCTGAGTTTAGAGGGGACAAATATTCACGCCAAAGCAATTGGAGGCTGTTGACAGTGTTAAACTTCTGTTTCTGAGAGTTCTTGGTATTTATAAGAGGTGGCTTTCCAAGACCCTGTGTCTCTCCCACAGCCCTCTCACCCTAGGCCACATGTAGGTATGAGCAGGTGTTCACACACAGATGATTGTATCAGCAAAGTGAAGACAGTCTGGTACATTTTAAGGGGATTGTTTCAATCGACTTCACAGGAGAAACCGAGAACCACATCCAGTTCATTAGAGAAGGTGAAATTCGAAGCCATGCAAACCATGAACCAACAGCAAGCAAGATTGAAGATTTGGGGTACAGTAGTTAGAACAGAAGCTCTGAGGTCTGGGTTCAAACCTTGCTTTTGCAATTTATCAGCCTGTATAAATTTTATGAAGCTGACCTAACCTCTGTGCTACAGTAGATTCATCTGTAAAGTGGGAGTATTAAGAGTACCTACGTCTATGTAATGGGGGTAATAATAGAACCCACCTCAGATGGTTGCTCACTTGAGGATAATAATAGTCCTGACTTCATATGGTTTCCTGATAAGAATTATAAGAGTTAATACATATAAAGCACTTAGGATACTGTCTGGCATATAGTGAGCACTAAACGAACATTTACTCCTATTCCTGTTACCATCGAAGAGTCAGAACTAAGATGAGCACAGAAGAGCTCAGACTTGAACACAGCAAAGCTAAGGGGCCAGGCAACTAGTGAGAACTGAGGGTCAGAGGGACTTTGACTCACTGTTGTGGACTGCTGAGTACATGACATGTGCGTGGGTCATGCCGCCCCAAGGGATCATCGCTAGCCTCTATAGAATAACTTGGTTTTGTTTTTCTAAGAGGCAGAAGCATAGCTCTGGGGGAGATTTAACTTACCATTTAGTCCATGCTGAACCAGACAACTTAAGGTGAGCAGTGCCAAACACCTCTGGTTGCATCTGTCTTGACATAAAGACTTACTTGCTCATGCC
The DNA here is from genome assembly GCA_963573935.1 of Arctocebus calabarensis. NCBI lineage: Eukaryota > Metazoa > Chordata > Mammalia > Primates > Lorisidae > Arctocebus > Arctocebus calabarensis. The sequence continues at coordinate 22,315 of CAUYON010076973.1, forward strand.
TGAAATAACATTTTCATTTAAAGTAGGCCCTTTCAATCCCTGTTTCTTTGTTTGTTTGTTTATTTGTTGTAGCCGGCTTGGGCTGGGTTGGAGCCCACCAGCCCTGGTGCATGTGACTGGCACCCCACCCTCTGAACTATGGGTGCCAAGACTACTCACTTTTTACTTCCTTCAATGTTTGAAAGTAGATTATCAATGACACCAATAGGGGGCAAGAAACAGATAGAATTGCTACCTTTATTCTTTCTCATTCATTTTACTAATAAGTGTTTTTTTTAAAAAAAAAATAGCACTGATAAAATTATAGTTATTTCTTTTTAGTAACAAATGGAAAGATAAAGGAGAAGGGGTAACCTTCAGCACTTTATCATATTTATAATTCTAGTGGTGAAGTGAGTAAGGGAGTGCAGAGGTGTGAAATTCCAGCAAAGAAGAATGTGGTGTTTGAAAAGAAAGTGATGACAGAAAGACTACAATTAGACAAAACACACGACTGCTGAAATGTAAAAATCATTTATAGAAAGAAAACTAGCTGGATAACTATGTCATCATCTATACAGTTCACAGTTTCCACTAATTTAAATAAAGTGTACACATGTCTGAATATAATTCACATTAAATTCTGTAACAATCTAAGGGATCAGTTATAGAAACAAAGACATATCCTGAACAGAAAATTCATACACTTTTATACCCTCATTTTTCAACCACGTTATGGTTATGATTTTACTATAAGCTCTCATATTCACTAATTCAGGTTTGTTATTGGTTTTAGACTTAGTTTTCAGTATGGTTGGAGAGTTTCTACAGCTCTGAATGGATTCGTAGCACACATATACAAAGGGTGCCAAAGAAATGTACAAGCACTTTAAGAAAGAGAAAAACTGTATTAAATTTGTAATTTTCAAGTCATGTTTGACTTCTGTAATTGCAAAACATGACTTGTGTTCATTCTTTGTTATTGGCATATATTGAATATTACAATTTTAATACAATTCTTTCTTTTCTTCCAATGTGTACACAGTTTTGGCACCCTGTACATTTAATAAAAATCAAAAAATATTGAAACACACTTAAAGGAGCTATGTATCATCTTGAGATACCATGAGGCTTGATATTATTAAAACACTTCAATAATGTCGACTAACAACATACATGCTAGCAATAAGAACTTCTTTAGAAAATTTACTTTATAGTAATTTAAGAACAAAAGACATAGTCATTGTAACAAGAAAATATATGATATGAAAAGCTGGGTGGAGAAATGAAAACAGCAGGTGTGAGCCAAGGACTATGAACGAGGCCACGGAGGAACACACTGAGTTTCCGTATTCTGTTTCTGTAACCCACAGACGTCTGGTTCCCAGTTTGGCATATAGCGTGTTTGAATGGTCTCTCTACAATCCTCCCAAGAAAAAAATGCTGAATATACTTAAAATCAACAAAGTATCAGGACCCTATCCTTTTTCAAATTTTACCTTCAGGAAGCTGACTAGGTGAAGATTTGAGAAAAAGCTCCTAGAGCTTCCAGAATGGGGGAAGGAAAAGAAAATAGCCACTCTGAAATGCACCCAGAACATTAAGCCTCCTCTCAGGAGGAACGACTTTACCAGAGCTAATGTACTGAATGATACCAGAGCTTACCTGACCTGGGCAAAGGGAAGGGAAGTCTCCAACTCCAGCCTCCTGTGGCCATCCTGTCCAAACCCAAGGAAGAAGGTTGGGGGTTGTGGGAAGAAAGGTGCGTTTCCATCCAGATCACAATCCAGAGACACAGTTCATTGAAAGACTAAAAGACAAAGCTAGTGATCAGAGTTTGGGAGGCTTCCTCTCCCTGCACCTTATGGCCTTGTTACTAAAGGTCTGTATATTGTAGTTCTCAATTAGAAAACTAATGACTCAATACAAAATAAACAGAAGATGTGAACAGGTACCAAAGAAGGAGACAGACAGCAAACGAGTGTCTACGGAGACTCTATGACAACTTGAGATACCACAACACACACATTAAAATGGCCTAACTCTGGAACACTTACAGAATTAACATTAGGACTAGCTACACAGGAACTCTCTGGGGTCTGTACTTTCTGCTCATTTTGCTGCAAAACTAAAACTTCTCATAAGACAACAAGGTTTATATATTTAAGTAATAAATAGATCAGATCACATGCTGGCCAGGATGTGGAGAATAAACAGCAAAAACAGTAGCCTAAAATTAAAAAGGAGACATGCATATAAATGTGTTTTGAAAGATAGAATACAGATGGAGAGAGATAAAGTTAGAGATTTGACTATCCTCTTTTCCTTTTTACAGCATTTTTAGTATAAATAATAAGGATAGAACTCTTTTATCATTTTATTTATAGTATTTTACATATACTTTAATTTCATAAATAAATTCATTCGTTAGGGCTTCTAATCTTTACTTATAAGAACGTAGCTGATTTATTTCCCCCTCATTTTTAAGTAGTAGGGGCTAGATCCCACATCTGAGCATTTTTAATCAGTTTGTTGCCATTTGAAATAAATCTTACTACTATAATTTCTGAAGCCAGTATAATATGTCTGGCTTCTTCCTTTTAGTACTTTAAATCATAAAATTGTTGATGGCTTAGGCTTTTCCCATTAGTTGTAACTGACAATGAGAAATATAGTAAAATGTGATGTGGTTTAAAAGGTGCTAATTAAGCTCTAAATGACAGCAATATCACGAGTCTGAAATGCATGAGTCATTTGCATTTCCAGTGTAGACGTATTTTTTGGTAAGGGATCAGTTGTGGAGTCATCCTAATGGCAGTGTATCTCATCTGTCTGGAATTACCTAGGTGTGGCCCTGCCCAGAGGCAGAGGAATGGGCTGATTGATCTCTGGAAGGTTCTTCCCAACCTGGAGTCTCTGACAGGTGAAACCTGCAATTGAAATGGGTTCCCACAATTGCTTGATCCCTCCTCTTCCATCTATTATAAAGTGATGTCTTGGTTACTTTGCACTTTCCCAGCCACTTTCAAGTTGATACCTGCCAGGGTTCGCTATTCTCAGTTCGTTTCTCTTTAACAGTAATTCATGTGTTGATTCAGCAGGATGCAAAAAAACTGGAAAAGCATACCCAATTGGAACACACTGAAGAATTCGTAAAATCTTTTGTTTTGAACAGACTTTTGAGTTTTACTGAAATCTTACATGAACAAGAAGTTGGAAATACAATCACATCAAAGAACAAATAGTCACAGCTTTGATATTTAAACCAAACGATTTTCTTAGGGCAAATTTCAAAAGGGTGCACATCTGGTCTATAAAAAATCAAGTCAACTTAAGGAGGTGGTCAGTGGAGGGAGGTGTCAGCTACGTAGTTCCTACTGTATATGTACAGTACAAACAACATTCAATTCACAAAGCAATCTGTGACCCAGAATCAATCTTTACCTCTAAAAGTCAACTTTGTAAAGTTTCTGCTTCCAGAATCTTTGAGGGATCAAGTCATGGAAGAGACATAGCTCTGTGCATGGGAACATGTTCTTAGCTTTATTTTTGACAGTAGTTGCCTTTACGAGAATGACTGTCATTTTCAGCAAAGCCATCACTAGCATTCAGCACACATTGTGAATGCAGAGTTGCCATTTCTGTCTTGGAATTTCCCGGCCTAATGGATTCCCACTTCATCACGTACTTGGAGGCCAAACCATTGACATGGCAGATGAGAGAAGTGACAAAGATAGCAGACAGAACTTAGAAGCAATCATGAAAAGGAGCATACATTATCCTCCAGCCCTCCCTTCTATTCTTTCTTCTACTACTTTTCCTTATTTCCTTTCTTCCTTTCCTCTTTTTTATCTATAAATCAAAAAATTCCTTACCTTCAAATTCCAGTAACATTAACAGATATGAGCCTATTTTCAAATGCAAAGTTTCTCCCTCTGCTAGAAATCAAATTGAACATACCTGTAATCCCTTGAGAGGATGAGGTAAAAAGATTGCTTGAGACAAGTACCCGGGCAACACAGCAAGACCCTCATCTCTACAATTTTCTTTTTTTTTTAATTATCTGGGCACGGTGGCCTGCATCTGTAGTGATAGCTACTTGGGAGACTGAGGCAAGGGGATCAATCGATTCCAGCAGTTTGCGGTTGCAGTAAGCTATGATCTTGGCACTACAGTCTAACCTGGGCAATACAACAAGATCTCATTTCAAAAAACAAAACAAAACAAAACAAAAAAACCCAAAACAAACCAAAACAAAAAGTCTCTGGAATTGTATATGTTTTCTACTTCTCTTCTACTTTTTCTTTCCTTCACATGCTTCTTCTCATTCCTTTTTTTAATCTTCCCTTTCTCTTTTTTTGTCTGTAGCACCTGCCTCAAATGAGTGAAGCTCCTAAGCATGAAATCCCCAATCTTTGTATATTTTATTGGCTGGAGCAGCGATTCTCAACCTGCGGGTCGCAACCCACAGGAACTGCATTAAACGGCCAAGGCATTAGGAAGGTTGGGAACCACTGGGCTAGAGTATTTTAAGTTTTATTTTTGGATTTTAGGTTATTGGATTCTTTTTCACCATTACTCTTACTCACCATTACCTCAAAGCCATTGAAGAAATATCAATGCATGGATTTATATTTAGATAACTTAGCTATGTGCACCTTTTGACCTTGGACAGGGCACTGTTTCATTAAGAATAGGGCTTTTTTTTTTTTTTTGGCAGTTTTTGGCCAGGGCTGGGTTTGAACTCGCCACCTCCAGCATATGGGGCCGGGACCCTACTCCTTTGAGCCACAGGCGCCTCCCCTGGTATCAGGTTTTTTATATATAAAGTGAGGAAGATACTATCTTCAAACCACTTGACCAGATCGTTAGGAATATCCAGTTATACAATACATGAAAGAAGAATTTTTTGTAAATATTAGTGGTATACAAATAAAAATGATAGCATTATCTTAAGTTGCTTTAATTTATCTTCTTCTCAAAACTAAATCTGATGACCACTGACAATATTACTTTTTTATTGATGTATGTGTTAGTTAAATTAGTCAATCAAAGAAAGTATATTTATTCAACTCCACTATATCTAATGCCCCTAAGAATGCTACTGAGTGGAAGACACTCAGGGGGTATGACGTACCCCACCTTGATCCTTTAAAGAACTACCGCACAGAGAAAGGGGCACACAAATAACACAGAACATCTTAAAAGACAGTGACAGAACTTCCACTACAAAAATACTTGAAGTTTTTGTTTTAGGGCCCCTAGAACTTCTAACGCCATGAGCACCTCCCTCCCCAAGTGATAATCTTCTTAGTTTAAAGAAATTGAGGTAGGAAATTAAGGAAAGTTCCTCACACAGAGGAAGAAAATCCCATCGTAGAAGAGGTTCTGAACTGTAATGTTGAGAGATTCATTTATTGGGGTGACTTTCGAATTGTGAATAAGGAGCTGAGGGTCAAAGGCAGCAAAACGTATGACTTTGAGCTAGTTGGTAGCAGCATGTGCTAGTAAGTGATGGAAAAAATAGTCGTCAGAATCCCATGAGGCTCTTTCACCACAATGACAAATTCAAAGATGCATCCAACAAGAACATATTAATACTCACAGGAGCATTTTGGCCTTTACGTCAAATCAATTATATATATGTCAATAGTCGCTGCTTTATCTTAGAAATTTCTCACTTCTAAATCTGAGCATTGTTAATTTTTCTAGGAAATCAATGTAACATTTTTACAGAAAAGAGAGTATCAGCTATGCAGAGTTTTCTTTTTTTCTTTTCTAAAAAAATAAAGTACTATTTTGGATAGGATCATCTTTGGACAAGATCTAACACATTTATGTCACTTAAAATCGTTTAATTACTAACATAAGAAATCACACATCAACTGACTACAAGACCCAAGCTACTGCATTAAGGTAACTTAAGAAATAATGTGTTCAAAATGTTGAAATAATTTTTTAAATTGCTTCAACACGGGCCCCTTAATGATTTTACAATATTCTTTTAAAGCAAAATACATCAATTACATGGCAAGATGTGATCAGTTGCTAGCCGGCTTTTGATTGCAACTCCTTGGTAACATCCATGTTTATATTGGGTTGTGTACGTAAGTCACATGAAAAGAAATTGAGCACCATGTGTAGCCCACAACAGGTAGCTCAAGCTTTAGGCAAAGCCACAGGCACACTTTAATTAAACAGTCAACACAGTTCTCAACATAGTGTCTAAGAAGGAGAATAATGATCCAGTTGATTTTAAAATTAAGGCAAGTAGGTCTATCCTGATGTGACTTGGCATGTACTTTTAGGAGAGACATTTGGATTTGGCTCATTTTAAAGAGACAAAGTGAAAATCATACATGCCAGTAGATACAAATTTTACATTTTATCTCCCAGGCTACAGATTTTAATTCTTTTTTTTTTTTAGAGATGGGGTCTCCCTCTGGCTCAGGCTGGTCTCCAATTCCTGAGCTCAAACAATCCACCTGGCTTGGCCTCCCAGAGTTGTAGGATTGCAGGCGTGAGCCACCACCTGGCCTTCAGATTTTAATTCTTTTTTTTAAAATTTATTATTATTATTATTATTTTTTATTGTTGAGGATTTCATTGAGGGTACAAGAAACCAGGTTATACCGATTGCATTTGTTAGGTAAAGTCCCTCTTACAATCGTGTTTTGCCCCCCAAAAGTGTGGCACACACCAAGACCCCACTACCCTAGCTCCTTCCCTCTCTCTGCTCTTCCTTTCCCCACCCCTCCCAGATCTTAATTCTTAAATACAAATTCCTCATACGATTGGAGTATATTTCCATGTCATTAGCATAAATCAATTTTTGTTTGGGGGTCACAATGCCATCTCATTCTATCAGCAAGGGATTGAAAAGAGCAAAAGGTAGATATTGGCCATGAATATTGAAAAGAAACTTAAATCACTATAATAGGTCAGAGGCTCCTAAGGGTCCTTCAAGAGTCTGGCTTCTACTAAAGAACTGTAAAGAAAAACTGAAAAAAAAAATCTATAAAAGAAAGATGAAACAATAAAACCATTACATAAGGGTCATGTACAGTTTAGAATCAATTAATATATTGAGTATAAATTTGGAGAGTTTGAATTTTGGAGAGTTTAGAGAGTTTAAATGATTAATTTTTAAATATTGGAGGAAGAAGAAAGCCCTTCCTATATAAGATTTAAACACAGAATGAAAAAGCACGTATCCAGTGTACACAATACTAATATGAAACCAATAGGTAAACAACTGCATACCCACAAGAGAGGAAAAAACACAATTACAATCAAGGAGAAGGAATGGAGGGGAGGGGATGGGGGAAAGGGGAAGGACCTTGGTAAGCTCTCCCCTAATGTACGATGTAAGGGGGGACAGCACACCCCCTGGGTGAAGGGCTCAACTACAACTTGAACTCTCCCTAATAAACACAATGTAACCTATTCATTTGTACCCTCCTATGAATCTGAAATTCAAAACAAAAAAATAATTTTAAAAATTCAGAGCCCCTAGTTTTGCTGCCATTGCTATGGGGGATTTCTTCATAAAATCTTTTCCCAGGCTAATATGGATAAGACTTTTTCCCACACTTTCTTCTAGAATTTTTATTGCTTCATATCTTGAATTTAAATCTTTTATCCAGCAAGAGTCAATTTTGTCAGTGGTGAGAGGTGCGGGTCCAGTTTCAGTTCTCTCAGATGAAACCAACAGATAAACAACTATGCACCCACCCGAGGAAAAAACACAATTAAATTCAAGTGGGGGAGAGAGGAGAGGAGAGAAAGGGGAGGATGCAGAGGGAAAGGAATTGGTGAGCTCTTACCTAATGGGCACAAAGGGTATATAGCATAACCCCCTGGGTGAAGGGCTAGCTACAACTTGAACTTTGCCAAACAAATGCAAACAGTGTAACCTCATATTAATCTCAAATTTAAAAAATAACATAATAAAATAAATTGTAAAAATTTAAAGAAATGTCAAAGCCTCCAGGACCAGTGAATATAGGCTTATGCCCCACCTATGATGTAATCTGTGGCAATCAGGTTTATGTTTAAACTTAATCAAATTTCACGTTCCTCTCTTAGATAAAAGACATGTTCCCTGCTATGGTACCAACACCTTATGAACCCCTGAGCGTGAGAACTCCTCACGACCTTCTCACTGCTTTGCTGTTGGCTTTCTAGTTTTCATCCAACCTTTATCTCCTCTTCAGTTTTTCAATCTCCTTTTCCCTGTGCCATTTAAATATAAACAGTGTGTATTTCTAAGTTCTGCTCAAATCTTCCATTCTCTCTCCACACATCCACTATTGTGAACCTTAGCAAATATCACAGCTTTACCCACAGTGATACCCAGGTCTGTAATTCCAGCTGAGACCTCTGCTGATGCTTTTCACCTAAAAGCCCCCTGGCTTTTCACTCAATCTGTGCCCTAAACTACAGCCATCCTTTCGGAAACATGTTGTTTTTTCCCTGTAATTCTTAAGCAATAGCTCCACCTTTCAGTGGCCCAACACAGAAATTTGTGCATTGTATTAATATTTGGCTGCTCCCTCTCCCACACTCCTCATATCCAATTAATCACTCATCAATGTCTGCACGACTTTCAAATATATCTATCTTCTCTTTATTTTAGACAAATGCAATTCCTTTCCCAAATCACTGCAAAAACCTAAAAATGATACTTTTCTTAAATGTTTACAACTTATAAAAAGCCACCCCTCAAAACGAAAATCCATGTCCTAGTTCTCAGAACCTGAGAATGTGCCACCTTATAGGGCAAATGGTAGTTTGTAGATACAGTTAAGATTAAAGAACTGTGCTTGGGGCTTGGCGCCCATAGCTCAATGAGAAGGGCACCAGCCACAAACACCGAAGCTGGTGGGTTCGAGCCCCACCCAGGCCTGCCAAGCAACACTGACAACTGCAACCAAAAAATAGCCATGCATTGTGGTGAGCGCCTGTAGTCCTAGCTACTTGGTAGCCTGAGGCCAGAGAATTGCCTAATTCCAAGATTTTGATGTTGGTGTTAACTGTAGCACCACATTTCACTACCGAGGGTTACATAATGAGACTGTATCAAAAAAAAAAAAAAAAAGAACTGCAGTGGGGCAGATTATCCAGGTGGGCCCAAGCAAAATACAAAATCTTTCAAAGCTGAAGGTCTTTTCCAGAACTGTCTGTCAATAGACGGACAATTAAGAATTAAGGAGGGAGGCAGGAAGAGATGAGAAATCCTAGCTCTTAAAAGGACTTATCCCAGTCACTTTTTAACCTGCTACATTGCAGACACCAGAGACCCTCTCCTTGGCTTTCGAAATCTATCTTCTCTTTATTTTAGACAAATGCAATTCCTTTCCCAAATCACTGCAAAAACCTAAAAATGATACTTTTCTTGGATTTCGGATTCTTCTTCCTTTTTATTTCACTGACCTTTGCTTTCATGTAACCAAATAATTTGTCCTATCATGAGCTCTCCCCTCTTTTTGCATTGGCAGGTTCATATATTTAATTTTTTTTTATTTTTTTAATTGAAATTTAATGCAATCAAATGTGGGAAGATATACATAACATAAAAATTTACTACCTCAATCCTTTTTACGTGTTAGTATTTGGTATGTCCACAATGTTGTCCAACCAGCAACAGAAAGTTTTTCATCTTACAAAACTGAAACTCTACCTATTAAACAACAGCCTGACCCCCTCTCCAGAACCTGAGAACCACCATCCTATGTCTGTATGAATTTGACTACTTTGGATTCTCTTAAAATAAATACAATATTTATCATCTGTGATTGGCTTATTTCACTTAGAATAATGTTCTTTAAGTTCAACCATTGTATTACAGATGACAGGATTCCTTTCCTTTTTTTTCAGGATAAACAATACATCATCATATATTTTTTTTTTAAACATATATTTTATTTTTATTAATTTTCTTTATACATGTACATGTGTTTATTTTGTTTCCACTTTTTGCCTTCACAAAGTTAAAAAGGGCTTAAATTTTACTAACAATAACAAAAACAATATTTAAGGGAAGGACTAGGAAAAAAAACCTCATAAAGAACAAATGAAGATAAATACAATTGGAAAAGAAATCAGCTGATTGCTGCAATGAAATATTGAGCATTAATAACAATAACAATGCAAAAAAAGTAACACTCACATTGTCAGATAAAAGTGTGTCTATCATAGAATGCTTTGACTCTGAGGTTCAGTATGGAGTCATCAGTTAACTTCTTTTTTTTCCTAAAGTCTCAAAAAATAGAGAATATTTATTTTTATAACTAAAGCTAGAAGATAATTTCATAAAACATATCACATCAAATCATATAGACAATAGAAAAAGAAGAAATACTTCAAAATTGTTCTGCTTCATCTGGATATACCTATATATCTGATTGTTAACATAGTTTTAGTATCATTTTAGGCTATTTGGAGAGGATGTTTAACTGAACATTCATGCTCAATCTGTTGTCTTTAAACAAGACCTCACCTTCTTGGGTTGTCTTTCCCTTCCAAACCCTTTAAAAACACGACTTTCCTCCTTTGTGCCCTAGAAGATCTGAATGATGTCATCTTAATGTAAGCTTTGGTGGAATAGGGACCATTTTTATAGCATTAATGCACTTTTGAGATCTAATGTTTTGTCACAGATTAATATAAAAGCCAATACCCCAAATAACATCTTTTTTGGAACCAGACAAAAAGAATTTCAAACCTGTATTTCCCCTTAGAGAAGTTGAAAGCCCAAGAGGCATTTAACAGAACACAGATTTTTCATATAAATAAAGGAAACCCCCTACTTTTTTGCTTTGTAAAGAGCAGAGAGGTTTTCAGTTTTAAGCAGGAAATTTAAGGTCAGATGTCAAAATCCAATATCTGATTACAGCAAGCGTTACCATTTTCATAGAAACATATTTTATGCACTCGTGTGAGTGTGTGTGTGTGTGTGTCTGTAATCTTTCCTCAGTTTTTGGAAAAGAGCCAGTGTTAAAAAGTATGTTTTCAAAGGACTTGAATAGAATCTTGTCTAACATGCAGAAGGTGGTTTCTTTTTTAATATGCGTGGTATATTTTAATATTTTTCCCTATGTTTTCGTGGTTTTGCTGGCTTTTTGAGGAGGGGGTGGAAAAAACCAAGTGCAAAGAAAGGGGAGAGAAAGAGAGACAGAGAAAGTGTAGATATAAAAGTCACCAATATTGGTCATTTTTCTTAAATGTAAACCAAATCTTCTCAAATCCTTTCCAGATTGAGTCTTGGTCTTCTCCATAAATTTTTAACTTTAGCACAAATGTTATTCAAGTAAGACATTTGTCTTTATTTTGGCCACAGTCATGGGTGTTATGAAGCCACCATCAATCTGTTTCAAGAATTCTTTTAAGAAAAAATACTTGATTTTAAACTAGAAATGTTTCATAGGAACCTTCAATCATAAATTATAAATTTTACAGAAAACAGAATTTGCAGTGAGATCAATCTTAAGTTACTCTTAAGGTCACTCTGCCACTTGAGCCAATTGATGACCTGAGTGATTGATGACTTAATCATTGTCATAAGAAACAGGACACTTTCCAAGGGAAAATGCTTATGATTAACCTAATGATTTGCATGCAAGGAATAGTTGGAAACTTGACCAACTAAACATATAGACAGAATGAAGGGGGGAGATACAGAAGAGGTAGTGGGAAAGTTGTGATTATATTTTTGAGGGATAAAACTAGGGCATTATAAATTTGCTTCCTTTAACAGCAATCAAAAACACAGAACAATATTTTCTAAATTTGGCATTTTACCAGACCTCCATGGAAAATATTCTCAGAGTTCTTTCTGAGAATAAAAGAAGAAGAAATAAACAAGTGTTACAATAAATTGACAAATAATCTGTGAGCTTTCAAAGAGGACAATGACTAGAATTGGAGAGAGGCTGACAAAGTGCTGTCTTGTGTCTGTATTGCCTAGACCTTCAATCTACCATTTTTGAATAACTAAAAAAATAAAAGTCAGACCTGGTTGGTTGGCAAGGTGATAATGAGAAAATATTCTGAATATTCATAGTTTGCCCCAAACACATCTATCAGAGAACAAACACATCTAGACACATTGTAGTTTAAATGTATCACTTTTCATGTTAGCCTGGGTTTTATGCAAGTCTTCTACCTAATGGATTCAAAATAAAACTTTGTCTCCACCAACAAGGGGATGCTGCTCTAAGCAATAGTGTGAGTCTCAAAAGTACCTTGCAAGTTATTCTGATGGGATCTTTCTCTGCAATTGCAAACATGAATCACAAGTTACAGAACTGTTAAAACTGGGCATGCAGGGCTGACAGGACGAGCACACCACAGTAAGAACTTACATTATGAGATCAGAATTTCTGGCACAGTCTAAAACCATCTCCGATGTGGGAGGAAATATTGGAAGCTGTATAAACTTTGGGAGTACCATGACAATTTGGGCAACTTGCATCAGCAAATGGATTATATCTACCCAGAGGAGAGTGACCAGATGAGAGGGGGGTTAGAAAAAATTAGGAATCAAGTGGAAATACTGAAGGAACTGGGGATAGACTAAGGAGGCTTAGGACACCACTTACAAATGTCTGAAAAGCTTAAGTTCAATAAGCAAAGAGAAAACCGTGTAGAAAACAAACTAACCAATGTTCTCTTTTTGGAGACTTACTACAGTTGGACCCAAAGGCAGAGCTAAGATCAAAGGCTGAGATATCCCTAAGATATTTATAGGGAGTTATAATTTAGTCAATTCAGGGAATAACTTGCTAAGGATTTGACCTTCTAAAGCCAACTGGCTTATAGCAGGAGAAACGGCATCAGTGGCTTACAGCTTCAGTGACAACAGACTCGGGGCATTGGAGTAAGATGAATTTCGTGGCTTTGAAAGTCCTTCTGACTTTGAGTTAGTAAATGGTCTGGTTTGGTCTGAACATCTGGACACACCCTGAACCCAGTCATTGGGCTACACCTTCACTGTGTGTCACTATTACGATTCCACAAACCATTAATTTCTCTGGACTTTGGCAATGGAGATTACATACCGCTCTCATTAGATTGTTATATTTACTACAAATGAGACCATCGCCATTCACAATTTGACATTGATTTCTCTAGGTGTATGTCTTTATAGGAATCTCAACAGGAAAAAGGCAGGACCTAATTCATCAGCTACTTTTATCAAATGTTACAGAAGTCAGGTTAATAAAATGTAGAATTTGGTTTTATGAATGCCAGGGTTTATTTTATTTTATTAGTATGTTTCCATTTAAACACAAGAGAAAAACTCAATTTAATTCAAGTTGGGGGCAGGTGGGAGGAGGGAAGAGGGAATGGGTGTGCTCCTACCTACTGGGCACAATGTAAGGGTACATGGCACCCCTCCTGAGTGAGGGTACAACAACAACAGGCACTTTACCTAGCAAATGCAAACATTTGTACCCTCATATTAATCTGAAAATTTTTTTAAGTATTGAAAATTAAAAAAAAAAATCCCTCCCGAATCCTTAAAATAGCTGGGTATTGAGCTTTGATCTGAGCCATGGCCTAGACGTTGGTGCATACTTCAGTAGCCTCGTCTGAAGCTCTCCCCACACCTTCTGCTTCAGCCAACGTAGGAGGAGCTAATGAGGCCGGTAGGGAGGGGGACATTGGCTTACTTAGGATGCTGTTAAAGCATCCAACCGATATGGCTTGCCTTCTTGGGTTCTAAAGCAGGGTAATCACATGCCCCATGGCCTCTACTGGTAAGGGTATGTACGGTCTTCTTCTGATATATTGGACTCTTCAAGGCAGGGTATGTACGGTCTTCTTCTGATATATTGGACTCCTCAATTCTGTTGCTTCATTACAGCCTCTGTTTCTACCTTCTCATCCTCCACTCCTGCTGGGATACAGTTGCTTATATTTAGCTTCCTGTTTCATTCAGGTTCTTCACTGATTCTTTGGTTTTCACTTTGGATAATTATCCGGATCAGAATCTGCACATGGCCTCGGGCACTCTTGATCTATCTTGTTCCCCGCTGCTCTGAGTTGCTCATCTACTCAATCAACACTTGCGTTGGGGCACTCCTCCATTTTATCAGTCCCTGGATCTATTTCTAGGCTTACCATAAACACTCATGAGGAGAAACATATAGTGGTCTCCTTCCAAATTATTGTTGGTGAGGTTCAGAGATGCTGTTTCTAAATGCCAAATAATAGCAGGTCATATATGAAGATCTGGGCACACCCTGAACCCAATGCACAGTTTGGAATTCCTTTATTTGAGTTTGGTTTCCCAGAACCTGTTGTCCACCAGGTTGACGTCTTACTGTGCAATTGGTTTGGAGACCTCACCATGCTTTGACCGAGTCTCAGGAGAATATGAGCAAGAACCAATGGCATGACCAGCTTTACTATATACATGGTTACTTATCCAAACCAAATACATAAAGTAGGGTTATTTTTTTGCACCTGATTCACAGGCTTATGAGAAAATCCAAACGGGCACCATTTATTTGGAAATCCATCAGCAAAAGCTTACATATGACTTTCTTCTAGCAAAAATAACTTAGTTTAATAATATTGAGATAAAAATAATGCAATAAATATTAAGGTAAAATAGAAAATCTTAATTTAAACATTTAGACCAGTTATGGGAAAATTCACACTTGAAAGGCACTTGAAAAAATGAAGATAAAGCAAAAGGAATAGACATCAGCACCATGCCCTATAAAGGATGCATTTGTTTGGGGGCAGGTTTAGAGAGCTCCCTAACCTTCTGTCTTCCAAATTTTCAATTAAAATATGAGCACAGGGAGTAGGGGAATGTGTTTGTTTATACTTGGCAAAACCCGATTTCCTGTTTCTAAGAAAAAAAGCTTTTCAAAGCTTTTTTGGACTTCAAATAACTCTTGCAAAACAATATTTTGATGAGCTAAGTGTAAATGAATCAGGAACATATGGATTGGATTTCCATTGAGATACACATGGGTTTAAACATAAGCTGAAGAGAATGACTGGTAAGTTATGCTGAGAATTGATAAAAACCAAAATGTAATACATATCTCAAAACCTGTTTTGAAACACCTTATGTCTTGTCCCCCTGCTCAAACGCTGGAAGTTTATTCTCTCCTCTTAGGAAATCCTTTATGAAAAGTGGATATTACTTGTTCTTTAATGAAAAAGAGTCAAGTTTTAACAAGCAGGCTTCAAAGTGATGTTATTACACACATCTACCTATCAAAAGATGTGAAGAAACCCTCAGGGGTAACAACACAAATAAATTCACATTCCAATAATTTTCCTTGCCCTTTGCTCCCTTCGGTTCCACTTCCCTGGCCCCATACAGATGCATCTAAGGATAAGAGTACAGAGAATGAAACCTTGTATTTGCTAAAACATGCATGTTCAGCTGTTTCTATCTTTGTGTCCCATAAATGAAACAACTCAATAGTTCTAAAAATGTTCAATGTGAATAATTTGGGAAATATGCCATCCTCTGTTCTGGGCAACTGTCTTGATAGAAGATGTTATGGTGCTAAATAATTTGGGATTAGAAATTCCTACCCATAGGAGAGAGACGATTACATGCTTAATGCTATTTATATAACCTAATCCTTTAAGAGTGTCTGGGGTCTGGAAATAACACTATAAGAAATATCTCTCTTAGCCACTCACCAACAAGCCAGCCAGATGTTTATTATGAGCTGATTTGCGTCCTGCTAAATCTCATATGTTTATATCATAACCCCAGTACCTCAAAATGTGATTGTGTTTGGGAGGGGGCCTGGCTTCAAAGAGGTAATTAAAGGTCCTTAAAATGGGCTTTTATCCAAGATGACTGGTGTCCTTATAAGAATTGGAGACACTGCCCAGCACAGAAGTTGAGACCATGTGAAGATACTGGTGGAATGCAGCTTTCTCAGGCCTCAGGAGGACCAGTCCTGCCAACATCTTCCTTTCAGGCTTTTGGTCTGCAGAACTGTGAGAAAATAAATTTTTCTTGTTTAAGCAATCCAGCCATGGCAGCCCCAGCACTCTAATGCAATTACAAAGATGTTTGTTCTCCTTCTGAAAGATCCTGGACCCTGTTCCTTTCCCTCACCAGATTCCTTTCTTGGCCCATTTCCCTTAGGCTCAGTTTACATTACATTTTCAGATTTTGTTCTTTTCTTTTACCACAGCAAGGCCTGTTTTTCTATGACCTAACACCTGTATTCTATTGTCACCGTCACATTTGCTGCTAATAATATTACTTAATAACTCTGATGGCATTTTTCCCCCATGTGATGGCTTCACTGCCACCCTTTTAAAGCAGGTATCCCCTTCTTTCTGTATTATCTGGGCCTTGTCTGAATATCCACAGCTGCTTCCTTCTCTAAACTGAGCTGGTTTTCCCTGCCAGCTAATTGTCCCAGGCTGCACAAGCCCAGGATAGCCTGGACCTTTGGCCCTGGTCTCACATCCCTGTGTACTTGTTCTGACCATTTCCTTAATAACTATGAGCCAAATTTTCTTCATCTGAAAATGGGAATAATAATAGCATCTATTCCATAGGTTGTCAGAGGACTTAAGTTGGATTGTAATATGGACAGGGGTTAGGATTTTTCAGTGGTGCAAGAAATGTAAGAAAAATTATTAAGAATAATAATGGTTTCCCTAAAACACGAACATGCTTTGAATCATTACAACAATCTTATAAGGAGAGAAGTATCTCTTTAGATACAAAAAGACTGAGCAGAACCTAACTGGGTTCAAAAACTATTGTTTTTATGATTTTTCTTGGATAATTCCACAGTAGAATAGAAAACTAAGAGAAATGAGCCAAATATAATGACTCACTGTTACCTAAGTATGTCATAGTTCCATTGAGAGCCACAAGGGAGAGAGAACAATTTACTTGAAGAGAGGATTAACGTGATTTTAACCAAGAAGATAGAGATGCTTATAGACCTTTCTCAAGAAGAGAGCTGGACCACGTCCCCAGGACTTAGACATATATTCATTATATTCTCCAGAAGTCTGCTCCAGAGGTTCAAATGCAATGTTCTGATTGAAATGTTCAGAAAGAAAATATCATTTATGTCCATATTTTGCTTTAAGTAAAATTGTCCAGGACACTGAGGATGTGTTGGTGACTTTGAGTCCTGGTGAGCTGAGTGACCTCCTGACCACAGCACTCTGGGGAAGGGCATTAATGCTCCTTCCTTGCCGACGTGGGAGCCTTGACGACACTCAGAGAAACAGCACAGCCCAGGCTCCAGGCGGACCCATGGGTTGGGTTGGTGCTTCCTGTTCCCTTCTCAGGTATTTGGCTCACCTCAGCCTTGTCTGTTTCCCATGTTTCTGCTGATTTTAAACATCTTCTTCCCCCTTTTTCATCTTTTGGATGATTTTAATTATTCTCTAAAATCATGAGTAGCACAGTTGCTAGCAATTTCTGCCCATTACTCTGAGAAGGATGTTGCTACAAACATACACAATGCAAATATTTATGGTATCAAGCTATCAACATTCTATTACTAAGCAAAACTAAAACATGAATAACTTCCCAAAAGTAATACGTAGAGTTTTCTGTCTGGGTGCAGGACTGAAGGGAAAGAAGGCTGTGCCAGGCAGTGACTTCCCTGGAGAACAGCAGGAATGGAGTTGAGTGCATGTTTATTGAAAGGCATTAACTGCACTGATAACGTTTTTCACATGAATGTCGTAGGACCTTGCATTGACCTTTCAAGTTTCAGCTCAAAGTTACCATGCAGAGAGCCAATCCGAAGCTATACAGCCTGCATCTTTGAACTAATTTCTATCTTCCCTATTATTCATTTGAAAATTTTATAGTGCATACGGTTAGATACAAGTTGCTTGTGTATTTCAGTATTCATTATCTCACTCTTCCCACCAGGAAGAGGAACTCACTTCATCATACCATTCCTAGGTTTTCAACATACAGAATACTGCCAGCCACAGAGGAGATTCTATCATAATGGTTGCAAAATAAGATAGGAATGATTGATTGAATATTCATGTTTTCAAAGAAAAGCATGAATCAGTATTATGTGTCCTATTAATAAATAATAGTCACCATTGGACTTAAAGCATAATCAGAGAAAATACATGACTTCTTCCTTAACCCTCTCAATTCATTCATTTCTCTTACGTTATTCATTCGATAAACATTAACACCACTCTTACTAAGTAGCAAATGCAGTACTTTTGACATAGGGGTATTAAAATGCACAGTTCTAGCTGTGTTAACTATGTAAATAATAAGGAAAAAAAATAAGTAGAAAATGTATGTACCTAGCGAAAGTTCTTTTCATTTGGACCGTCACCCTAACCACTATCAAAATATGCCAGAGGGCAATGTTTAACAAATACAATAAAGTTACTAAAACCATGATAAGCTTGTGTATATAACAAACTATTAGACTAGGAATAGCTTTTATCAATTGATGTTTGATTATCAGTTCAGATATAAAGCAATTAAGTTTTTCAAAAAAACTGCTTCCCAACACAGCACTACTTCATACGGCAAAAAGTTTTGGAAGGGAAGGGGAATGAACTTCACGGTACTTCACTAAAACAGTTTCAAAGATCAAAGATATTTCTTGTTAACTGATAAATTATTCATTTTAGTGGTTTATATTTTTTAAATAACGTTTCATCTACTACAAAATGATATTATATAGTTTGCAAAATGGAAAACAAATGTTCAGAGTCTAATTCTGTCTCCCCTACCCCTCCAAGAAAAAGGATAAGAGTCCACTACCTTAGAAGGTCACCCTTCCTTGGAGATAAGGTCTTACAGGGGTAATCAAGCCAAAACAAGGTCATTAAATTGGGCTCTACTCTAAAATTACCGATGTTCTTGTAAAAAGGGGGAAATATGGACAAAGAGGCAGAGGGTAGAAAAAAAGTCTGGTAAAAAAATTCTCCCACAGCATTTAAAGGAGTCCATGGCCTTGTTCACACCCTGATCTCAGACTTCTGCCTCCAGAATTGTTAGAAAGTGACTGTCTGTGTTTCAGCCACTCCGTTTGTGTGACCTTGTTACCGCTGTCCTTGGAGGTCAATATAATAAGCTAGGTTGGAGTTGATACAGCCAATACAATTAGAACCTATTTGAATGGATTTTCTAGCTATAGTAACCATTTGTTTTTCTATCTAATAAGAATAAATTGCTGAAGCTTTGTTAAACACTATTAAACTAAAGTATACTATTAATATTAAGTCAAATAATTAGTATTATTTGAAATAAAGAAATATGTAGCCTTAAGATAAGCATGGCATTTAGATACCCTCCAAAAAGATATATCAACACATGCCAAAATATACTTTCAAAACCTCCAAATTCCATTTTGATAATTTAAAACATCTAATCACATACTAAGAAATAAGCAGTAATCAAATAATAAAAAAGTACATCTATAATAAATTAACTCCCAATTGTTTTCAATGTCTAGTCAGAGTGTGCCCCCCGAACTTCCTGTGGTAGAAGCTTACACTCCCATGAAACAGTGTTGGGAGGTTGGGACTTTGGGAGAGGTTTAGTTACTGAGGGCCCGTCTTTGTGAATGAAACGGATTAACACTGTTACGAAATGTTTAGAGGGCAGGAGTTTGATAATTGTTTGCTCCTTCAGTCTCTTCTGCAACATGGGGTTGCAGCACCCCTACCTTCTATGTGATGCAGCAATGAGGTACCATTTTGGAAGAGGAGGAGGCAGAGCCCACTAGACACCAAACCGCCGTCTGGGACTTCCTAACGTCCAGTACCATAAAAAACAAATTTCTATTGTTTGTCAGTTACCCAGTCTGTGATATTTTGTTATGGCACCACAAACAGAGACAATCAAATCTAATACACATATAAAGTTTTAATAAGCAAAGCAGGCATTTTCCTTAAATTCAGAATAAACATATCACCAAAACCAATACACATATTACTTGGCATCATTTTATAATCAGAGTCAATATAATAAAATAAGGAAAATAGATAGGAATTATGACTACCATAAAGAAGAAGCCAAAAGCTTATCAATTTTTCTAAATAGACTTCTGTCTAGGATAAATTTTATCTTAGATAAATTTATCTATCTAGAAACTGGGAGAAATCAGCTGAAAACCTGTTAGAAGTGAGAACAGAATTTATCATGGCTACTAAATTCAAAATATATAGGTATATGTTTTATGTCTGCATGAAATATAAATTAAACATAATAAACATAAACTATAAATTGAAGTGACACCGAAAGTTGACATGGAAAGACAAATAGCACATAAACTCACTTCTACGTGGGACCTAAAATACTCAAGCTAGAAGCAAAGAATAGATAGTGGTGGCAAGGGGGGTTGGAGAAAATAGACAGATGTTGGTGAAAGAATGGAAGGACAGATGAGTTCTGGGGATCCAGAGTAAAGGACAGCATGGTGACTACAGGTAGTAATAAGGTATCGTATACTTGGAATTTGCTGAGAGGGTAGAAATTAAGTGTTCTCACCACACTGAAAATAAATAATAAAAGAAAGAAAGAAAATACTAATGACCTTGACTGTGGTGCTTATTTCACAATATATACAATATATGGAAACATTGGATTATAAAGGAATATACCTTAAGTAGACGTATTTCTTATGTATGAATTATAGCTCCATATGGCTGGAAAAAATGCTTCAACCAAAGAAGTCTGGACGCAGGAGGAGACACCAGGGACATGTGAGAAAGGCCATGTGAGAAGCTGGCAGGAAGTTGACCCCGTAAGTCATGGAGCAGCTGGAAGGTGACCCCCCTGTAAGCCACGGAGCAGCTGGAAGGTGACCCCCGTATGCCACGGAGCAGCAGGAAGGTGACCCCCATAAGCCACGGAGCAGCAGAGGGAGAAGTCAGATCATCCAACTCCTGGATCGTGGACACGTAGCCTCTAGAACTGTGAGAAGATGTGTTTCTGTCATTTAAGCCAAAAATACCATAAATAAAATGTTTTTAGATTCATTTAAATAATTGTAAAAACACCAAAAGAATAAAATTAATAAGAGATAGATGCAGTGCAGACAGAAAATGTGTGCCTGTGTATAGATATTATTATTATTATTATTTTATCCAAAGACATGAAAGAAGACAAGTATAAACAAAGAAGTAAATTTTTAGTGGATGAGGAAAAAAAGGAATATGTTTTTCACTTGTTTAATTTCAGCAAAGATAGCAATGGAATGACAGAAAATGACAAAATTATATAAATTTGATTTCCTTCTGTTTTGCCTTGGTTATTACATATTTAAAGACTATAAGTGACACAGGATTGTTATCAAGATGTAGGCTCAAAATGCTGGAATTGCCACATGGAGACTTTGCCCCTATCCAATTCCAGGTAGCCCATACAAAGGGAAAAAACCATTGAGACTACTACAATTTGAAAATATTTGATGTTAATTATAAGCCACATAAAATATGATTGTGAGAATACACAGAATTTAGAAAAAATATGAGATTTATTTAATTTTTTAAAAAATTGTAAGGAAAGAAAAAAATGGGAAGGAATTTTTTATTCTGTCCTCTGTGTCCCTTGACTCAGAGTCCAAGTGTTTATGGCCAGCAGAAAACTGAGTGGATCCTCTCTGTTCCCTTTGATTACTTTTGCCTCTGTAAATACGGTCCTATTGTCTCACTTTCCACCATCTCAACTCTCCTATATCTAGGTTGAAATGTAGGCTTAGGAAACAGTGGGGTGGATATCACATGAAGAAATCAGAATCAATAAAGCAGGAGCAAATGTTCAATATATGTACAACAGAAAGCAAATCACAATTTTGCATGTATTTCCTCTGGCCAGAGGTTCAGAGGTGAATCACGAAAATAGAAGATAGAAAGAAGAAGCCATCCCAAAGGAATGAAATGTCTAGGGTGCCAGCCACATGCACAGGTGCTGGCAGGGTCAAGTCAGCCTGGGCCTGCTAAACAACAATGACAACTACAATAAAAGAAATAGTCCCAAGCTACCTGGGAGGCTGAGGCAGGAGAATCACTTGGGCCCAAGAGTTTGAGGTTGCTGTCAGCTGTGACGCCATGATACTCTACCAAGGGTGACAAAGTGAGACTCTGTGAAAGAGAGAGAGAGAGAGAGAGAGAGAGAGAGAGAGAAAAGAAAGAAGGAAGGAAGGAAGGAAGGAAGGAAGGAAGGAAGGAAGGAAGGAAGGAAGGAAGGAAGGAAGGAAGGAAGGAAGGAAGGAAGGAAAGAAAGAAAGAAAGAAAGAAAGAAAGAAAGAAAGAAAGAAAGAAAGAAA